>JASANB010002404.1:0-63318 GCA_030248155.1 Sabatieria punctata | reverse complement strand
TTTCGCCGTAGAGCATCTTTATTGCATGGGTACCGCGAAAGCTTTCAAGCTTGCTTAATAAATTGAATTCGGCTTCAGGATGTGGAAAAGCAAACAGGTAGATTTAATATTCTCTGCGGGAATCAGCGCGTAAACCCAAGCGCGTTAGCTAAATGGAATATTCAAAGTGTTTCTTTGTTGAGCCATAAATAGTCTGTAATTGATTCTGCAGGTTGAAATGACAAACCTTTTTAGCTCATGTGCTCCACTGCTGTCAGCCCACATCGCCGCCCTGTTGTACTGTTGTTAGTCAGCGGGTTTGTTCTTGGTCTTTTACTGCTAACAGAGGTAAAGCACGATTTCCGGAACATTCTCTACTTTCACTTGGCAAAACGGAAAGACCAAAATACAATTTTGCCTCCACTCAATCTCACCTATTCCTCGCCTAAACTGATTATCGATTGGACTGGATTTTTTCGGAGGAACTGTAGCCAATACATGGCGAAAACAAAGAAAGCTGTGTCCCGAACTGAACTGCAGTATTTCCAGAAACAGATCGCTGGCAGAGAAAGCGGACGCTGTGTTGTTTCATGGACGAGACATGTCTGACTTCGTCAAAATACCGAACGTTCGCCATCCCTGGCAGCGCTATGTCTTTTACTTGTTAGAATCTCCGATGCACACCTATCTGGATCTGCGAAAAGGCAACAACTTTTTTAACTGGACTATGACCTACAGACATGACTCCGATATCTGGTGGCCTTACGAGTCTATGCACCAAAATCAGTCTCAAGACCTTACCGACTATGAGAAAGCGGTGAAGTTGACGAAAACAAAATCAAAATTAGTGGTCCAATTTGTCTCCAACTGTCACACCTCGTCAAATAGAGAGCATTACGTGAAAACGCTTCAAAAATACATTCCGGTCGACGTCTATGGAGCTTGTGGGAAACTGGAATGTTCTAGCTCCAATGCATCAGCTTGTTATTCTCTGCTCAGTTCTGACTACAAGTTTTACTTAGCCTTTGAGAACAGCATCTGTCTAGACTACGTGACCGAAAAGTTCTTCAAAATGAAGCATTTTCTGGTTCCGGTTGTGCTTAGAGGTTCTGATGCCGCCGGTATCGGAGTGCCGGAGGGCTCTTACGTCGCGGCAGACAAATTCAACTCGGCCAAACAGTTGGCCAACTATCTGAAGCTGCTCAATAATAACCAAACCGAGTATCTGCGCTATTTTGAGTGGCGCAAAAATTGGACCATTTCTAATTTTGATCACCAGACCGCTTTCTGTGCTCTTTGCAGGAAATTACACGAAGATAGAGAAAAGAAAATCTATGCAGACTTGCACCACTGGTGGCGTACCGAAGCCAAATGTGTTTCTAACTTTGCAAAGAAAATTGCGGGAGTTTGATGTTTTGAATTGAATGTTCGCTTCGCTTACTCAAATTTGCTTGCAAATTGTGAGATAAATTTCTGAGCAGAGCTGTGAGTGGTTCTAATTAGATCTCATGCCGCTTGTTACGTGTTAGATTAGGTTGTTTTGTTCTGGAACAGCTGCCTTCTACAGACTCTCAAGACATGGCAGCGTTTGCAGGGGAGCACAGAATTCTGGTCACTTCCCTCTGCGCTGTCACCTCGTCAGTCTGTCTGTGTGTCAATTCCGCCGTAGCAGTGGGTTGGCTGAGCAACAAAAATTTACGAAATTCATTTGCTTATTTGTCAGCGTCGTTAGCTTGTGCAGATTGCGGTGTTCTTTTGGTATTTATGTGCGCAATAGCTCCGTTGACCTACTTGTAAGTTAAGAAGTACTGTAGTATCTCACGCTAAGTGGTCACGTTCGATCCTCAGTGGTGCGCGACTATGTGAACGAAATTAAACTAAATTTCTAACAAATATAGCGCCTGAAGTAACTCAGATGCCTGCAAATTTCAGCTTTGTCCATTGCTTAGAAGAGCAGTTTTTCCTAGCTGAAGATATTTTCTGCGATTTTTTGTTATCAATCGTTACAGTGGCTAAGCTGGATTTTCAATGTCAGTGAGCAATGTAAAGGCAAGATGCATTCTTGATAAAGGTGATAAAGAAAGAGAAGTAGGTGGAAATGGCTAAAAGGCAAGTGCTTGAGTTGTGCAAGCGATATGGCAGTCGCCAAGGAAGTTGATTTGGCAACTCACGGCGCAGACTGCAGTTTCGAATGACACAATTTGTTTATTCTGAAAGCAGTTGTTCTGTGACTTTATTTGACCTGAACTATTTCAAGACGACCCAAATCGAACTTTATGAGCGGTTTTTTAACAAAAAAGATCTGCCCGATCAGTTTCAGATGGAGTCCTCTGTTCTGTAGAGGCTCAAAGCTGAATAGACACTCCACTTTGAAAAAAGTGATTTCACATGAATAAACGCTACGTCATTTAATGGATATTGCCCAAAATTGATAGGTAGAAAGTTACCGTTGGCACTATGTTTGCGTGAAATTTGATTAAATTCTGTTCACATAGTTGCGCGCCGTTAACGATCTAACGTGGGACACTTAGTCTGGGACACCTGTACAGTTCTGCTAATCATTTCGGCATACTTTGCTGCAGCGAAAACAAGGAGTGGTCGTTAAAATGGCCGGGACATGTGGGTCTAACGTTCTGGTTCGCCAGTCTCTATTGCATGCTTGCAATCGCAATCAATCGATATTGCGCAATCAGTCGACCTTTGACTTATGAGGTTGGCACTGCCTAAACTCGGCCCAAATTAAGATTATGTTCTTTCAGCTTGTATTCAACAACAAAAACACCAAGCTTGTTATAGTAGCGTGTTGGGTGATGGCAGCATTGCATTCTTGTCTGTATTTTGTGCCAGGATGTCACTTCAGTTACGATCCTATCAATTACGGCTGGTATTACGTGGATGGGTGGTGCTACGCTTTGGCATTCTCCTTGGACGCCGCTTACGGACTTGCTTTCATGGCGCTCTTGTTTGCATGCAACGTAGCCGCTGTTTGGGAACTTCATGTTTATCACAAAGTAAGTCTATGAATCTTGGGAATATATCGAAATTGAATTATGGTGCGTAAATTACATAAAGCACGGCACTTTCAAAAGTTTCTGAAAATTAATACTTGCACAGTACCACCCCACAAAGTAGTAGCTGCCCTAAATTTAAGCCTGTGCTTAGGTTTACGCTCAGACTTAGAATTAAAGATTAAATTTAAGTTTTAGCTCATACTGTAGCTGAGCTTCAGGCTTAAATTAAACAGAACAGTCGTCCTACCAAGGGGCAAACACTCCTCCATATAACCTACGACAAACCGAAATGCACTAATTGACGCAGCTCCTCCGTCTTTGCCAAATTGCTGTGCTACCGTATCTATCTACTCTACCAATTCGTGTCGAAACACCGAATATGATTAAATCGGTATGAGGGTCTCTGATAGATTCGACGAATATACCTAACCTTAGTTTATGCAACTTCATATTGCAAAGTTAGAATGACTAAAAAGCTTCAATTATAGACAGAAATAATAGCGGTGCGGTCATTTCACGAAGGCAGCGACAACAGTGAGGCTACTAACTGTTTCCGAAAAGAGGTAAAGATCATTTTAGCATCCCTCTAAAACTCCGTCAGCCAAGTTGCGTATGAGCGTCGTTGCAAAGCACGCCAACGCACCTTCAGGAAAGCGAAAACATCGATTATGATTTTAATTAAAATAGTTTACAGTTACTTAGTTTGGTGATCACGGAGGAGAGAATACGACAAAGAGAGTAGACTAGACACTTGGCTTGGCAGTCCAGAGATCAAAGGCCGATTTATTCTTCTGCCACCCGGCACCCGGATGGTACTGACACTATCTAAATCGCTGTCAGCCACTCAAGTTAGACTTTGGTCGACTGGCAAACTGCCAACCAGATGGCACTTTCCCAGTCTGCCAAAGTCTACCTACTTTGCGCGATTTAGACAGTATCAGTTCCACCTGGGTGGCAGAAGAAGTATAGCTGTTGCAAATCTTTTGATTATGATATCAGTGCTTAGAAATCTGCAGGTTCGGCTGTTCGTGCAGTCGCTAATCAATGCGGCCGTGTTTGGGTTTATGCTGGTTTCCTTCCACATTATTTCTCGTTTCATCCAGAACAAATTGGTTATGTTTCTCGCCACCAGCTGGATCTGGCAGCTGTCCCATGGAACAAATGGGTAGGCCCTATTCTGTCATTATTTTTTCTTTTTACTCCTACTGTACGTGATGACTCTTTCTTTGCTAGGTTTCTAAGCCTCATTTTCAATGCCGAGATGCGCAACAGTGTTTTCTGCAGACGTCACAATGATGTTCAACCCGTCTGATTTACTTACAAGAAGAGCAAAATTATTCGTGTATTGATTACTGGGCGAATGAGAATTATCGGAGCTGTGGCCGACTTTAAATAACTTTTATTCAGTAAACTTTGTATGCATAGCGTAAATAAAGAATAAAGGCTTCATAAGAGAAGCCCCGCCAAAAAGTGTATATAACATGGTGCCAAACGCCGACCATGATAGGTGCGATTACCAACAAATCGGCTGATTGTAAAAACCATCCACTGAAACATAAGCTCAACTGGTTCAACAAGTCGATATGTATAAAGAAAGTAGCTCAGCTTTCTCTTCTGGTCTGCGGTGTATTGGTGCCGGTACCATATATGCTACCACTCTGTTCAGATTTCGTACCATGTGGTAGTGGTACCATATATGGTACTGGCACCCATGGTCATGGGTACCATATATGGTGCCGGTACCATATCGTACCACTACCCTGGGTAGCGGTACCATGTACCGGCACCTTATATGGTGTTAAGTGCCTGACTGTAATACGTGCCCATGACCTGTTTGTTTGTTTGTTTGTTTATGAGTTCCACTGTCCATTCGACAGCTCAGGACACCCCTCGCTCTTTTCGGAGCCCTTCAATGGGGTAGCCCTGTCTACAAACAACCCTCCCCTTTGCTGCTAATAGGTGTAACGGCAGCGCCGGTTCGGTTCCCATTTACCTACTGGTCATCACCGGCTTTCGGCGGTCTGGGTTGGGCTTTACGTCGACTACTTCCAGTCGCTTCTTCGACCAGTTTCGAACCCACTAACAACCGCTCTCACAGATGCCGGGGCCGCCGTGACACATGGGATAGCGTAAACTACCCGTGGCCACTTAGCCTTTCTTCCCAAATCACCCTAGTCGTGCTGAGATTACCAAAATAAGTCTACCACTAAATACTATTTGCTTTCTTTCGTATAAAGTTCAGTTTATAACAGATCTGAAACGTAAGTCTGACGGGGTTAGAGAAAAAGACACCAATACAGGTAGAACGCGCAATAGTACCCTTGTTATTCAAACACTATACATCTGGACAAGCTACAGACAGAGCGGCACAGAGAACCTGTACAAAGCAGCAGCAGCTAACAATTCAGCAGCAAAGCATAGTGACATAAAAATGAGGAAAACCAGTCCAGAGCGCACGGAGAAGGCAACAGTTGTAGGTTAGGGTCTAAGCTAAACGTACAAGCTATGAGACAGTGTAAAGGTAGCACAATTATTACGTAGCCTAGCATAGCAGCAGCACGGATTACAGACAACACAGCGACTCAGATCAGGAGGAATTTCAGTGGAAGTGGAACAAAGTAGAACCAATATTATGTCGGTCACTTTCGACGGCAGCACAACAGCGACCAGAGGGAGTTGTTAGACTGCGGAGACGCAGACTGCTTCGTCTTCTGCAACCAATCAATCCTTTCTTTCTACTAGAACCGTCTCTCCCTCCAGACCACTTTTCTACCTCTCCCCCTCTCCCCGACTTTTCTGGGAACCAATTCTAGGCTATTTTTACATGGACAAAGGTGGGTGTCCCTTCAGCTGCTAAGCTACCACAAAACCTCAGACCGTTTCTACCCTACTCTTCACCTTAGGAGTTTTACATAACGATAAATATGCTAGGTGCATAATTATTTTTAACCTAGTCATTTGGTTTAGAGAAAATTTGGTCAGGGATGACTTGGCGAAAGTTTGCAAAGCAGCGCAACAAGTAAAAACCAACTCACATGTTTCCTAATCTCCCTGACGAGCGTGTAGAAGGCATCGTCAACGCCCATTCGTGTCTTGGCTGACGTTTCTGAAATATGCACATTCTTCTATTGATCTAAATAAACCTTAGACAGACAGACAGACAGAGTGACCGACAGACGGACGGACAGACAGAGTGACCGACAGACAGACAGACAGACAGACAGACAGACAGACAGACAGACAGACAGACAGACAGACAGACAGATATTACCAATGAAAGGTATGCCGTAGGAGCGTGAAGCGTCCTGCACGACTCTCATTTCCAAAGCGCGTTGGGGCAGGTCACACTTGTTACCGACCACTGGAACAAACCGGTTCAAGCCGGATTGACTCGGAGCAAAGCAGAAACAAACCACTTACAAACCATGGGCACCTCGTCGCTGTCCTTAACTCTGCGAATCTGTTCGCGATATGACGAGATATTTTCGAATGATTTGGCTTCGTTTACAGCAAACACCAATAGAAACCCCTCCCCGGTGCGCATGTACTGGTCGCGCATGGCACTGCAATGGTACTTGTGTGTCACAATTGGAAATCGGCGTAAGAACTGTTGTAATACCTGTACTCCTCCTGACCGGCAGTGTCGAGAATGTCCAGAAGACACGTTTCCCCGTCGATTACCACCTGCTTCCGGTAACTGTCTTCGATGGTCGGGTCGTACTCTTCTACGAAACTGCAATTAACTCGTTTACGCACTCCCACCCACACCACAGCTGAAATATGCATGCTCGGCTTTCATGGCTAATCAGTACAACTGGTATTGGGTATTGGGGTGTTTTCGAGGTATTGGGTATTGGGGTTCTTGTCCAACAAATACCCAGTACTAATTGGGACCTGTCAAACTCGAAAAAAATCTATGTTTACCTGAAAAAGCAATCTAGAAAAACCGATTGATGATTAGGTTTAGGAAGCTGTTTTTGCGTTAATCAACTAGAAGTTAGTAGGAATTATTTCTTTTAGTGTCCCGCTTTTCAAAGTAGTACAGCAGCAATTAATTTCCTTGTTCTTATCTAAAATATAATAAATTGTGCCATTTCTAACGATACAGAATGTACCAGTGCCGTACATGTGCGTACGTTGGAGTGGTACACCCTTTCCGGCCGAGTAAGGAAAATAAGAAACGCGATTGAACGAACTATGCATTGTTGAGTACTAAAACTGTTACTTTCTGCTAATTAAAGAAATGCTATCATTTTTGGGACACCCAGTACTCAGTTTTAGTAAAAAAACTGTGTTGGCTTGGCTGGTTATATGGTCCTCGGCACCTGTTAGAGTTTAAGACGAACGCAAGTGAGTTTTAGAGGGTAGAAAGTTGATTGTTCGGTCGTCTACAGGGCTAATTTCAACAAGGTTAATGCAAGATTAAGAGATGATAGGTGTAACGGGCAGAGAGAAGCGTAGAACTACCCCCTGCCTGGCTCGAAAATTTTACCAACACTTTGGCAAAAGTGTAAACAGCAATATTGGCCCTTTTGAATTAGGCTTATAACTGTAGTAAACAACCTGCGGATCAGTAAGTGGCATAGCGAAGTAGGCAGGGCAGACAAAACAAAACTCACTGGTTCTGAATCAGCTGAATGGTCAGCGCACTCTTCCCTACGCCGCCGTCTAAAAGGCACATCTATAATGAGGGAGCAATGATTGTTGGAAAGACTCACCGCCGACCACCACCAACTTATACTCGGTCATCGCAGCCACGACAACGCAACTCCCTCACTCGCTCGCTCTCCGATATCAAACGGAAATAGTCGACTCTGAATAGTTAGACCACCTCGATTCTCAGTCGTTCATAATCACTCTGAAATCTGGTAGACAGGGTTGGCAATCCGATATCGCCTCACGTCCAATCACACAGAAAAATCACCAGACATTTTTTCAAAAATCACTGTTCGTGAACTGTGTTGTTAGGCATTTTTAAAAACCCTTTAAAAAAGCTATTTGAAGGCTCACATCGAAAAACTTTTATTTTATTCAAAGTATGGATATTTCGTGGAAAAATCGCTCAATTTAGTCTCAGATATACATTAGCCGTGTAGTTTATTATTTTCACGTTTATTTTAAACCTAAAAATAGGTTTTAAAGGGCAGCAGCCACTATGTGAGCAATGAAGGTGGAATATCGACCCTCAGGCTGTAACACAGTGTTACTAACACTATGTTTGAACCAAAGTATGACCCTTTTGTATTTAAAGTTACTTCTGATGGATCCTCCTACAAGCAAAATTTCTTAACCTATTTGACCGAAATCTCCTTAATTGCCTCTGCACGAGAAAACGGGCCAAAATTGGTACTCCAGCGGGTCAAAAAAAATTCAAAATCACTTATGCAATTTGTACAATAGATATTCTATAATCCATGTCAAAAAAGAGCGGACTGGCGGTTTTTTGCGAATAACTCCTTATGGGTGCATCGGAGCGCTTTTTGCCTCATAACCAAAGCTGTAGAGTGGCTCGAGCTCGGTACTCTGGCGCAACGCGCCATGGAAATGCTAATCTGCGCAACGGAAAAATCAGCTTTTCTTGTAGTTGGGATGAACGCGTGTTTTTCAGTGATTTATAATCTATGTACAGGCATCGGGGATTTCAAAAGTGTATTCATCTTTCTTCTAGGTGGAACGGTTCCAGAGTTATACACCATCAAATTTGGCCGAAAATGCTAAAAATGGCCATCTTTGGCGATTTTCAGATTTCTGGGGGATTGGAATAACTCTGGACCAACTCTGCCGATCAGGCTGAAAATCACATATATGGTGTAAAATTTAGTTTTACGTCGATTGAGACACATGAGAACCCTGAATAATTGACCCTGATACCGCAATCCCGATTTTTTCTCTGGTTGCATGTAGTAGTTTAAGCCCTCCACTGTAGTTAAAAATGTATTTTACAGTGTTTTGAATCGATTCCAGTCCATTCTGAAGCCATTCGGATACTGTAGTGTGTGGTCCTGGCACGAAAATAACTTTTTGTCAATTTACATTGTTCCTGCGGCAAAGAAATGACATATAGAGTAGGCACTAAGGGTTTTGATGGTTAGGGAATCCATTGCTGACATAACTATAATCACTGGAATACTGTATTTTGAGGTCCCAACACGAAAATTGTTATTTTGCGTTTATGCATGCCTGGTGCAAGGAAACGCTCTATAGAGTAGGCAATAAAGGTTTTCAGGGGTGAAGAATCTATTTCTGACAGAACCATCATCGCTTCGCTGGGTTACTGTATTTTGAGGTCCCGACGAGAAATTTGATATTTTTTGCTATTTGGGTGTTTCTGTTGCAAGGAAACGATGAGTTGACAAGCACTAAAGGTTGTCGGCATCAGCGAATTCATTCAGGGCATAGCGAATGTTACTGGATTACTGTATATTGTGGTCCTGGAACGAATGTAAAAACTCATAAGTTTGATTACCTACTTTATTTAGCTTTCTCCTGCAACAGCAAATTGCTAAATACTAAATTGCAAAAAATAACAATTTTCTCATCGGGACCGGACATGGGCTAGCATTTCGGCTGAGGGGGGTAGAATTTTCAATTCCTGAGGGGGCTGAGGGGGGTAGGAGCGTCTGAGGGGGGCTGAGGGGGTGGTAAGCCAAAAAGTCCGATTTTTGGCTAAAATCAAGGTTTTGTTGCTTATTTTTCATTAAAATAAGCTAAAATAAGCTATTCTGAGCTCATTTGCACCTAATCCAGGCATATTTTTATCATAATTTTCTATACAAAATTCTTCCAAAAAATTCCTGAGGGGGGGTAGCGGCCGGCTGAGGGGGGTAGGTCAGAGCCTGAGGGGGGCCAACCCCCCCTCAGCCCCGCCCCCCTTTGCCCATGTCTGGTCGGGACCACAAAATACAGTAACCCAGCGATGATGGTTCTGTCAGCAATAGATTCCCCACCCCTGAAAACCTTTATTGCCTACTCTATAGATCGCTTCCTTGCACCAGGCATCCATAAACGCAAAATAACAATTTTCGTGTTGGGACCTCAAAATACAGTATTCCAGTGATTATAGCTATGTCAGCAATGGATTCCCTGACCATCAAAACCCTTAGTGCCTACTCTATAGGTCATTTCTTTGCCGCAGGAACAATGTAAATTGACAAAAAAGTTATTTTCGTGCCAGGACCACACACTACAGTACCCGAATGGCTTCAGAATGGACTGAAATCGATTCAAAAGACTGTAAAGTACATTTTTAACCACAGTGGAGGGCTTGAACTACTACATGCAACCAGAGAAAAAATCAAATGACCTAAAGTTGAAAAAATCGGGATTACGGTATCAGGGTCAATTATTCAGGGTTCTTATGTGTCTCAATCGACGTAAAACTAAATTTTACACCATATATGTGAATTTCAGTCTGATCGGCTGGAACTTTGATGGTGTATAACTCTGGAACCGTTCCACCTAGAAGAAATACGAATACATTTTTGAAATTCCCGAGGTCTGTAGATTATAATTCACTGAAAAACTCGCGTTCACCCTAACTACAGGAAAAGCTGATTTTTTTCCGTTGCGCAGATTAGCATTACCATTGCGCGTTGCGCAGATTAGGTTGCACCAGAGTACCGAGCTCAAGCCACTCTACAACTTTGGTTATGAGGCAAAAAGCGCTCCGATGCACTCATAAGGAGTTATTCGCAAAAAACTGCCAGTCCGCTCTTTTTTGACATGGACTATAGATTAGTTTTGAATCAGAAAAACGAATCTAACGTCCGAATTTCGGTATCTCGATTTGCACAGGAGTTATGGAGGGGGAACGTTTTGAGGCATGGCAAATTTTTCCTTCCGAATTTATAGGATTGAACAGTTTTATCTTATCAAAACGGGGTTTCTGAATCTCATGACGCCCTTCGTTTTCACGGAAAACCTCAAAAAGTGCGATTTTTTGGCACCTGAAAATTTCAAATCGAGATAGCGAAATTCGGACATTAGATTCGTTTTTCTCATCAAAAACTGATTTAGAATATCTATTGTACAAATTACATAAGTGATTTTGAATTTTTTTTGACCCGCTAGTGGGCCCGTTTTCTCATGCAGAGACAATTAAGGTTAGTAAGTAGGGGGACCGGACCGGTATATGGCAGTTTCCGCTATACAGTATTTTACACCACATAACAACATCGTATAGTCTTAAGGACTTAAGAGGTGGTCTAATAAAAACTAAAACATAGGCAGGAAGGGCGATGTACAGCTGAAAATTCAAAATCATGGTGCAATCTGAAATTTTCAGCGATTGTAGATCTTGGAAAGAAACGAAAAAGTTCACCATCCGATTTTCTCTAGGCGTTCTAGAGCCGGAATTATGGGCCCTCGAAAACGGCCATTTTGACACTTCTCAGTCACACTTCAATAATTTTTAACGGCTGTCATTCGCTAGTCTGTGGACCAAATCTTATCAGTTATGGTTCGTTAGAAAGGCCAAAAACAAATAGTTTCGGGTGCTACTGACGGATTTTCAAAAAAATGGAACGATCTTGTGCAATTGGCCCTAAACTTTAACAGGCCATATCTCAAAGTGAATGTGGTATTGGTATCAGATTCAGAATCTTCGTTCCTTTCTGCGTCCAAAGGTACCAGCCATGTTTATATTGACTTGATTTGTAGTCAAACGATCTGTTGAAAATTAGGTAGTCGGCCACTTTCAAAAACCTTGTTGCAAAAATTTCAAAATAAAATTTAAAAACTGCTAGAATGTTGCAAAACTGTTTGAAATGATCTCTCTAGCGAGCCATAACTGATAAGATTTGGTCCACAAACTAACGAATGACAGCCCGATAATACTTGGTGGTGTGACCAAAATGCTAAAAATCCGTTTATTTTTGTTGAAAATATCTGACCACCCTACTTTCAACTGAATGTTTGACTGCCTGGGTTCATGTCAACATACACATCGTTGGCACCATTAGTTAGACACAAAGGAACGCAGATTCGGAGTGGAGTCTGTTATCAGCTGACCGCAAAACCCTTATTCACTTTTGGGCTATGGCTTGTTAAAGTTTAGGGCCGATTTCACAAGATTCTACCAGGACTTGAAACTATTTGAAATGGCCTTGCTAACGAGCCATAGCTGAGATTTGGTCCACAGACTAGCGAACGACACCCAGACAAAGTTTGTTGCTGTGACGAAAACCTTAAAAAACCTGGTTCTTGAACGTGTCCGACCACCTATTTTCAACTGATCAGTTGACTACTAAATATCAAGTCAATCTAAACAAAACAAGGTTGGTATTTTAACGCAGAAAAAACGGAGATTCTGAATCTGATATTAACTTACCATGATACCACTTTTACCTTTGAGATATGGCCTGTTAAATTTTAGGGGCCAATTCCATAAGATTCGCGCGTAAATATCCTCATATTATCCGCCACATGTCAGATAATTGAGAAGGTCCATTCGCCCACCAACCCGCTGTCAAACCCAACTTTTAGCGTCGGTTCTAGGCTTAGAGGGACAAGGTTTTTATGAAATATCCGCCATTTTTGTGGGTCCACATAATTCCGGTTCTTCTAGAGGAGGTACCGAAAATCGGATGGCGAACTTTTTCATGTCTTTTCAAGGTCTTCTCAATCAATCGCTGAACTGAATGATACAAAAAGTTTCAGATCTGTACCGTGGTTTTGAAATTTCAGCTGTACACCACTATTTTTGAGTAGTTCTTCGTGGACCAGCTCTTGAATTAGGTAGCACTGGGTCTAGCTCTCATCTCAGCTATTTCTCGGAAAGGTTTAAGCAAAACAAAAGGAAAAGTACGATGCGAAACCAAAACAGTCAGTCCAAGTAAGTAATGTGAAGGTGGATTCATACTCGTGTGAAAAAGATCGCCAGGCGACTTTTCTGTGTAGGGCGACTCATTTTTAATACATACCTACATACACACCAATACGCCGCACAAATGCGCGTTGGTGCGTATATTACAAACGAGTCGCCCAACAGAAAAGTCGCCTGGCGATCTTTTTCTACACGAGTATGAATGAATTCACCTTAAATTAAAATCCACCTTAAACAAAACAGAAAGAATGGTAATATCGAATCGGCGCTGGGGGAATCGGCGCTCGGCGCTCGGCGAGAAAATACGGTAGCGCTAATGCGGGAAAAGGTTGCGCTTGGGCTAAAATATTGAATTATACGCCCGTAACCAGCTGCGCGAGTTTAACATGTTCCCCTTTTACATAATGCAGACAGCCTTAAGGCGGATTTATACTTCTGCCATCATGATGGCTTGGCACTGGCCAATAGTAGAGATGTTCACGAGCCTAAAAATCGCGGCTCGGCTCGGCTCGATTGTGAGCTCTGTTTAGGTCAGCTCGTTTCAGCTCGGTTGTGCTTACCTCCAAGCTCGCTCGAGCTCGGCTCGCGAGCTTTAAATTTGGCAGAAAACTCGGAAAAATAGAAAAATAAGACGAAAAAATCAATACCTAAAGCTTTGCCTGACTAATTACGCAATTTTATCGTTGATGCCTTTAAAATAATGTACCAAACAATGAAATTAAACGAAAATTAGCCTCCAAAAGCACAATATTTTCAAAATTTGATTAAAATTACACATTTTAAAGTCTGTTGCGCAATCTGGGCTCGGCGCGGCGCGGACCCCGAGCTTTCTAACCTTGATAAGCTCGCTCGATCTGGGCTCGCGAGCCGAGCCGAGCCGAGCCGAGCCGAGCCGAGCCGAGCCGAGCCGAGCCGAGCCGAGCCGAGCCGAGCCGAGCCGAGCCGAGCCGAGCCGAGTCGAGCCGAGCCGAGCCGAGTCGAGTCGAGCCGAGCCGAGCCGAGCTTTTTCAGGCTCGTGAACATCTCTAGCCAATAGGCGTTGTGGATGGGGTGCTAAAAGCAGTGGCGTATCCAGGATTTTGAAAAGGGGGTGGTGTAAAATTTTGTACCTACGCTACACCCCCTGGATACGCTGGGTTGGGCCGTCGTAGCCCCTGCATTAGGCCACACTGCGGGCCCATCACGCACACCCATATGCATCCTGCCCTTCCTTCGCTGCCTTCACTACTAACCGGCACACATGCTCGGTGTCAGTCTGAGCAGGTCTCAGTGGTAGCTGTCCCCGTTCCCGTATGTCCCAACACATGTGTCGCTGTAACAACTTTCGGTGGCCTGGGTTGGGCTTTGTGCCGACGACCAACTCTTTGCGGCAAGAAACTTGCCCCGCCGAGTGGATGAACGCACGACGTCGCAGCACAGTGGCTTTGCGGCCTAAACCAGTGCACCAACTGTGCCGGCCAGCTGTGAACTTATTATCGGTCTATCCCCCTCACTGATGTGGACATTAGAAACTTACGGCTTCTGAAGAGTCACTTGAATTCGGTCGAGTCCTTGCAGGGTTCTTTACTGTGTATTTTTTAAATCAGGAATAATCGTGAGGCAATCCTTTGCACAACGAGAAATTTCGAAAATAGTACGTTTAGAATTTAAATTTCGCGCTGGCTATGGTATCTTAGATGTTCACGCAACAGAAGAATTTAAATTTCGCGCTTCTTAGTATTTTAGATGTTCACGCAACAGCTCAAAAATTAGCGCCGAGCGCCGATTCCTCCAGCGCCGATTCGATATTACCGAAAGAATTCACAGTCGGCCTCATCATCGGACCGTATCCTTGTCCTTGTTCCTCGTCCGTTTTTAAACAACTATCTGCACGTGGCACTTACCCCCACCGATCCCATACAATGAGGCCGACGGCACGCACTATCGGTGTATACATATGTCGTAGCCGCGGAGGTAACCCAGATGTCGCGAAGACTTTTGGTGACCGCCGCGTATAGCCGCTGAGGATCGCGGCCCAAATTAGTACTTAGACCGAGCCGCCGGGTGTCCTCGTTTAGGAAAGGAAAGGGAATTTCGTCAAAAATTTTAAAATGCTTTAAAAGCTCTGGAAATGCAGTTCAGTTTTCTTTATTTAAGTTTGGTTAAGACAGGTCAAGGACACCCCAGGAATACCCTAATATTTCCAGCGCTAAATTATGAGTTGTGTGGTATCTGCTGCAGCACGGTAGTTGGTTTTCAACAGTGAGAACATTACATTGTACACGCTACAGACAGACAGACAGACAGACAGACAGACAGACAGACAGACAGACAGACAGACAGACAGACAGACAGACAGACAGACAGACAGACAGACAGACAGACAGACAGACAGACAGACAGACAGACAGACAGACAGACAGACAGACAGACAGACAGACAGACAGACAGACAGACAGACAGACAGACAGACAGACAGACAGACAGACAGACAGACAGACAGAGCACAGAATCACACCAAGTAGCTTGCCAGAATTAAATTAAATTTCAAAATCTACTTGACAGAAGTATCAAGCATCAAGAACCGGTTTTTCCTCAATTATTTCAGCTGAAATTTCAATTTTTTAATTGTGGTTTTCTCATTGAGACATTTTTACGACTTGGCCACTTTTAATTCTGAACACTTCAATTTTGAAAGCGCGCTAGCTCGCCATTATACAGTCTAGCACTTAACGCCCTTTATGGTACCGGTACCTAGGTTAGTGGCACCGTATATGGTACCGGCATCATATATGGTACCCCTACCCATGGCCATGGGTGTCGGTACCATATGTGGTACCACTACCGTATATGGCACGAAATCTGAATGGAGTGGTGTGGTACCATACATGTATGGTCTTCAAAAGGGCGCCAAAAAGTGACCCTAAATTTGGGCATTTTCCAGTTAAGTATAAGACCAGGTCTTATACAATGTAAGTGGAAAACTCCGGTACGTGCTTTTTGTTGTGTTGCTTGCTCTAGAATTAAATATACTCTTGCAAAGTAACTTGTAATTTCTACTGACAAGAACGATTATTTGAGGACTTCAGTAAGGGTGTAGTGTCGGCCAGACTATAGTAGGGGTATAGTAAGACCTCAGTAGGGCTAGGGACATATGTAACAGGGGGTCTGGGGGTCTGCCCCCCCCACCCGACTTAGGCCAGACCCCCCCGGATGGGGAAACCCCCCCCCCCCCACCGAGACGATTTCGCCGACCCCCCTCCGATTTTTCTGGCAAGTAAATTTTTGAGCAAATTTTTGCAATTTTTTACAATTTCACACACAAAAATTGCCAAAATCGCCTGCAAAACAGCACTTTTTAGCTGTATTTCAGTCCAAATTAGCGATTTTTGGCGATTTTTAGCCCAAAAATTGCGATTTTTTCGACTTTTGAGCGTTTTTTTTGTGCCCACCCCCTCCCCCAAAATTTTGGCTCAGACCCCCCCCCCAACCCCCCTCCCCCCATCGGCGGATGACCTGTTACATGTACAGTATGGCTAGGGATGTCCAATTGTGTAGGGTTGGTACAAAACCTCTTTGCGGTGGAGATGGAAAGAAAACCTCTCATACATAAATAAGAGAATCGAATAAATTATTCAGTAACCTGTCTGTTCTACGGTCAGAAATGCCTTTTACATGCGTTTTTGAAGACTGATATTTTTGCAAATATTTTCTGGTCCTGGTCTGGTTGGGTAACGGATAAAAAAACCACTACACAACTTTCACAATTTTACACCTGTTTGCGAATAATCCTAGATCTAGGAGGACTTTGTCCACTTCTCCCAAAGCTTACACAAGGTCCGCCAAAAAAAACAACAAAGCAGCTGTTTCGCTGTAGCAACCGCAAATCTCAACCGATTAGAATGAATCTTTTTAAATTAAAGAAATTCTTAAAAGATTGCTGAAATTTCCATTAATGTTCTCTGCTTTTAGTTCCTGAGATATTCGCTCTCAACGTCAAAACAGTGATTTTGGCAGTGAACAAGAGGGATTTTTTATTATTCTGCACTTCGTAATGAAACGGATTCCTGCTACTGCTAAATGCTATTGGAGGCTTTACTGGTGACACAGAAACTCGGTTTACTATAACACTAAAGCATCATTAGCTCCAGCAGTAGGAATCGGATTTATTGTGAAATTCAACGGAATCGCTCTTGTTCTTTTGCCAAAATCTGTTTCGACTTTAAGGTCAAATATCTCAAGAACTAAGCAGTGCATTTCAATAAAAATTGCACCAATCTTTGAAGAATTTATCAATCTTTCTTCCAAAAGAGAATTCATTCAAATCGGTTGAGATTCATGGTTGAAAAACTAAAAAATCTGCCGGGTTGTTCTTTATCACTCTTGTTCAATGCCAAATCTCTGTTTTGACTTTTAGGACAAATATTTCAGGAACTAAGCAGGCTATCTTAATAAGCGTTACACAAATCTTTCAATAATTTATTTGTCTTTCATTTAAAAACGGATTTATTCAAATCGGGTGAGATTTGCGGTTGTTACAGCAAAAAAATCTGCTGGATTGTTTTTTGGCGGACCCTGTAGAACAGATGCACACGTAGGCGGTTGGTATCTTTGGCAAGTTTACAACAAATGCCTTCCGTTAGAAAGTGTTTACCAAAACCAGTTATCAATGGTCTGTAGTAAACGTGATTGTTGTTTTGCGGTTGTTATTCACTACTTTGATTAAAGCTAGTTTATCCGTTTGCACTCGCCCATATAAACAACAATATTTACATCCATTTACAGCCGATCTAATCTAGATCGGAACATCGCTTTGTACATTTCAGTCCTCCGATCCACTCATGTAATTGGTAAACTGAAAGTCCTGTATCTCTTTCCAAATAAGTTCTGCAAAATTAAACCGCTTCAGATACACATCGGCTGATAGACCACAGTCTACTAATACCTTTCCAAGTTGCTACAGGAACGTTGAGATCGAACACTTCATCTCTGATAGGGAGAGTGGTGGGCTCATCTTTTGGGTCGTGCCAGTACTCAAAAAACGGGTGCTCCAAAGCTTCAGTGGCCGTTAATCTAAAATTAAACAGTTTAAACAAAGCACTCAAATATTTGTATCAGCCAAACAGCTGATACTAGAATGAATGGACGGAACAAACAAAAATATTTTCAATTACTCACCTCTCATCAGGGTCGAGTGTGAGCATCTTTAGCAACAGGTCGACAGCTTCTGGAGAGGCCGAGTCGAAATACTGACAAAAATCGATATGCTCTTTCTGATTGAGATTGCTCATGTAAGCTCGTCCGGCAGGACACGTAATTTTTTCGACGAAATCCTTGTCAGGAGTGCCGACAATGTTTAGCGTCTGGTGCAATTGATCTATGTCTAAAGTTACTTAGGTAATAATTCGTCGAAGAATGCGTCCTTTTTTACACTTACGATCATTTCCAGGGAACATAGGCTTTCCGCTCAACAGTTCGCCCAAAATGCAGCCCACGCTCCAAATATCAGCTGTAACAAACAAAAGGCAGAGCGTTAAAATATGGTCACGTAATAAAACAAGAAAAACTAACACACCAGTTTGGTTGTAATGCGTCCAATTGAGTAGGATCTCCGGCGCTCGGTACCACCTACTCGTTACGTAACCTGTCATCTCGTAGTCAGCGCTGCGCGCAAGGCCAAAGTCCAAAATCTGTAGAGAGCGGAATTTAGAGCTTAGACTTTCAGGCGCGCGAAGAATTTTGTTGCTCACTCGTAAATTTCCGTCTTCGTTCACACCCAAGTTGCTCGGCTTCAGGTCACGATGAATAATGCCCGCAGAATGAATGTACTGAAATTAGAACAGTCTGGGCGTGCCTTTGCATACGACTCCACCCCAACAATTAACCGGAAAGAAAATTGTACCTTTAAGCCTCTGAGCATCTCATAAGTCAGGAACTGTATGACACTCTCGCTTAGGCGTTGAAAGTTCATCACTTTGTGCAAATCAGAGCCCATCAACTCCGAGACCAAGTAGAACTCTTCCAAAGTTTGGGCACTTTTGTCGGGAGAGAAGCAATCTTGCAGGTCAATCACGTTTTCGTGGTTCATCAGTTTTAACAGCTTCAGCTCTCTGTAAGCTCGCTTAGCATGCAGCTGGCTTTGGAACGGACGGTTGAGTTTCTTTATTGCCACACGATTACCAGGCAGACTTTCGACACTGGCGGAGCTAAAAATCGCAGAGACTTCGGTAGGCAGTCATTAGGTATTAGCATGAGCTTCAACTTACCAAACCGCCCCGTAGCTCCCCATTCCCAGTGGCACCAGGTCGGTGTACCTTTCGGGCAGGTGCCAAGTGCTCCTTAGCACCTGGGCACAGTAGAAGTTTTCCGACATAGCAGCAAAAGTAGCAAAAGCAGAAGTGACGGCAGCCGGGAACAACGTGAGAAGAGAAACCTGTTTTAATTTTCGCACCAGCCAGCGTAGTTCGGCCACCGAATGACGTAATCTGTTAGACGACAAGCCAAACAACCCTGCTGTTGTTGTTATCAGCGCGATCCGGCTGAATGAAATAGTTTGCGCAAAAGCCCATTCCGGTTAGCCCACCTGGTTAGTTGTCTGAAAAGCAGGATTTGGTGAATTTTTGCCTATAACAAAAGCAATTGACGTACGCACTTACTTGTATAGTGGCTGGCCGTGACCAGATTTATAGGTTAGTTAAGTAGCTAAGAGTGGCTTGCTTAGCTGCCGGCAAGCATTATTCTAGAAAAGGCGGAAATGTTTTGTTTGGAGAGGAGATAATTGCAGTTGCTAGCACGTAGAGCTCAGTCTCATTACACAGATAGGTCGGACGGTTGCGTCAGCCATAGCAAACCGTATTAGGCAGCTACGCATGATTGCTAACCATCTAAAGGTTTCACGATAACGTCCCATACCGCAGAATTCGGATTAGAGTGCCTGACATCTACTCGTCCGAAAGCAGATTATAGGGTGTCAAGATAATTGAAACGCTTCTTCTCTTATATTTCTCAGTTTTACTCTTAGTCAAAATAGACTGAAACCAAAAAGATGTGTAGACAGACACGTATAGAAACGTTTGTGTTATTATATACTGTAGTCAGGAAACAATGTGAATGTCGATAGGATTTGAGGTTGCGTGTGGATGTGTAGAACTATAACACCAATACAATGTAGCTAGAAAAAGCCACTGACGTATACGGAAGGTTTACCACGTATATACACAACCATGATTCACGAACACGTCAAGTCAACGTTCAGAAACTGGTTCTACGGCGTGAAAACAACTTCGCCACAAGTAGTTAGAAAACAAAACGCGACGATATTTCAGACTGTACGCTGTATACAGTAGCCTGTAACGTACAAATTTGGAGTATTATTTTCACAAAGGGGCATGCAAAAATTACGTAATGGCATGAGGGGAAGGGAGTTCGCCAAATCATTACTGTTGGCGATTTTGTTACGTAATTTTCAAAGTACAAAAATTACTGAAGTGGCCATAATTTTAATTGTTTTTACGTACGGTACATGTACATGTAGTCTCGATTTGAAGTCCTTGGCTTACATTTTCTCAATTTCATTTTGATTAACCTGTCGATTACAAGACAGCAACAATTTATGTCGCGGCTTTACAATTTTTCAAATGCTAAATAAATATATGGCAACAGTTAGGGTAAGCCGGGGTAATTCGGCACACCATTTTCAGTTTTTCAAAAATATCTCGGCCCAACTTAGCAGCAGTAACCTGATTTTCGGTCCGGAATTTTTCAATTTTTCTTAGTTACACTGTGCAAAAGGTTTGAAGCCATTCCGACCATTCTACAAGGAATGGCGAGCGATTCCTTTTCGATTTTATTCATGTGCCGAATTACCCCACCGGTGGGGCAATTCGGCACAACGCGGAAAATTTGGTTTTGAAGCCTAACAGCCCCATCTTAAGGAATGTTACGATTAGAGCCACTTCATCTGAGTCTGTAGTACAATTTTTGCCAGCATTGTACAGTTGTAGTGGCTTTTACAGCTGTCTAAACGTTGAGATATCCCCACATAAGTTGGTTTTTTTCTACTTGGCAATCGAAAAAGGCAGAGTTCTAGCGTTATACTTTCATGGAGCTGTTGTTTGAAGGTTTCTAGCTTTTGCTTCAAGCAGAAAACCTACTTTGTATGTGTAACAGTGGTTGAATAAATGCATAATTTGCATACACACAAACATATGCTAAATCGGGCCTCCGTGTAAAAAATGTCAATGTTTTCATTCTATTAACACTGCTAAAGCTTACGCACCAAGAAAATAAGCAATTTGCAGTTGATTAACAATTTTTGATTAATTAATTAAAATTATTAATTAGTTAATTAATTAACGTAAAATAACTGGTTACTGTGTAAATCAGCATGGTGATGCTTAAAATACATAAACTAAGCAAAAATAACCGTTTTTGAACGAAAGTTTTGAAAAAAACCGATTTTTTGCGGGAAAACTGACTTCAACTACCGTAATCAACAGCTTTTCCATTCCAAAATGATGCGAAAACCTGCGTGTCTACTTGTGCCATTTTTGCCCCGAAAGCGGGTCGTCGGTTCTCAAAAACTACTGCACCGATTTTAGTGAAATTTTCAGTGAATAATATTTGAAGGAAACCAACCTAATTGCAGATTTTTAATCCGTCCGAGCTAATGTAGTTTTAGGTTTATTCAGCTTCAAAAATCGGATTTTTTGAGTTGGTGTCATACAATGACCTGTAGCTCACGATTGATTAAGCAGATAGAGTTAATATTTTATACATCATATCAGCACACAATACGCATTACGTAACTGCATTAACCATACATGTAACAGGGGGGTCTGGGGGGGGTCTGCCCCCCACCCGAAATCGGCCAGACCCCCCCGTATGGGGACCCCCCCCCCCCCCCGAGACGATTTCACCGACCACCCCCTCCGATTTTTCTGGCAAGTAAATTTTCGAGCAAGTTTTTGCAATTTTTTACACTTTCACACACAAAAATTGCCAAAATCGCCTGCAAAACAGCACTTTTTAGCTGTATTTCAGCCCAAATTAGCGATTTTTGGCGATTTTTAGGCCAAAAATTGCGATTTTTCTCGATTTTTGAGCGTTTTTTAGTGCCCACCCCTCCCCCAAAATTTTGGCTCAGACCCCCCCGGCCGGCGCCAGACCCCCCCAACCCCCCCCTCCCCCCATCGGCGGATGACCTGTTACATGTATGGCATTAACCGTTCATCTAGCTGCATTCGTTCGAACGCAATTATCCAATAAAAAATTTTGTGCCGAATTCCCCCCTGTGCCGAATTACCCCGGCCAACCCAGCTCTTATTAAGAGTGTATAGGTATCGACTCGATCTTTAATAACTATCGATTATCAGTCAAGTAATATTGGCAGCAGCCCTAAAATCCATGATAAAACACTGGTTTCTTCATCTTTAACAAAAAACCACCCGATTATGGCTTCTATGAAAAACAAAGACTATACGTACAGTACATGTACGTAGTTGTAACTCATCAATAAAGAAAACCAAGAAAATTATCAATTGTTACTGTATACAGATGTTATTTTAATAAAAACGTCATTTTACATGGAATTGAACGGAAAATTTTCGGCTCTAACTCTTCAAAAAATTGATTCGGCTCTTTTCCCCTCCATTTGGTGCTGCTCCCAGTCCCAGCCAGGTGCTGATGGTGACAATTTCCGTTTCTGTTCTGCACTTTCTGTTCGTTTTACTAATGCTTTCTCGTTAAAAGGTTCAATGCACCCAGCTACTTTTCCACCAAAACGCGTAATTTGTTAATGCAAGCTGAAATAGATCGGTTCTCTGATCGATCTAAGCAAATTACGCGCGAGCGCGCTTACACAATTCACCACTTCGAAAGATCGGCGCCTTTTCAGGGGTGGCTTCTGGTGCGAACGGTACGTAACGGTGCTTAAACTTCTAACTGCTGGCTGAAGACTATATACAGTTGTACGTTCGTTGTTCGTGTACATGTAGCTATAGCCAAACGAGAGAGAAACTTAAAAATTATCATCATGTTACTGCATACAAACGCTATTTTAATAAAAACGTCATTTTACATAGAATTGAACGCAAAAATTTCGCCTCTAACTCTTCAAAAAATTAAAATTTCGGGGGAAGCCAAATTATTACGTAATTAGGGGAGGGGGTCAGGAAATTATTATGAGCGATTATCAGGGGGGAGGGATCCGAAAATGAGAAAAAACACCATTACGTAATTGTTGCACGCTACCTAAAACTTCTGCAGCAACTCTAAAAGATTCAGTCCTCTTGTAGTTTCTTAATGGATACCAGTGTTGTTCCCAGTAAATTTACTCAGTAAAAATTACTCGGTACTTAATTATTTTGAATCACAGTAAGTACTTTTACTTATCGGTAAAAGTTTTTCTTAATTTTACTTACTGAATACCGAGTTTTAATTTTGAATTACTCAATTTGGTAAACTCAGTCAGTACTCGGTACAGTGGGAAAATATCGAAATTTTTAAAACATATTAAGAGCCGGTTTTTCTAGGAATCGACTTTTGCTCCTTAACCTCCGGACAAATCTCGACTTTATGTCTCCGATTTGGCTAAAATTTTGTATTTTGGTATAATTTAACCTAAAAAGATGTTTTGTCACCTTCCCGGTCGTTTTTGTGGGACTCAATTTTTCGACCGAACCTCAGATCTCGGCTTATAACTCTGGAACCAGTGAACGTATAAACTTGCGGATTGCATATTTATAATCACATGAGCGTTCTCTTTCAAACGGTGCCCTACATGACCAAATTCGAGACAAAAATTTTTTTTCGAACCCCTTCTGGGCCAAATTTGACCCCCTCAAAGGTATTGACCCCCATTTTTTTATTTCATAAAAATGTAGCGCTATCTATTCACTTTTGATAGCACCAAAAAAATCGAGAAAAAAATATACATCTAATTGAGTTTTTGGGCCTTGAAAGTTGTCAGGTCGAAAATTTACCCAATAAAAGATTGCCTTGTAAAGAGCATATCTTTGTCAATTTTGAACCGAGTTCAGTGATTTTTTGCACACATATTGCACTGTGTCCCTGACACATACTGCACAAATCTGACCTTGCTGGCTCTTGCTTGGCACCAGTTCTATGCTTCTTGGTCACATTTCAAGATACATTAGTTTACAAAGCAAATAGAATTTCCTGATAATCTGCAGTATCTTCCTGATAATTCGACAGTTGCGACTTTGTTTGTTACTGTGTTTTTTGCCGTCTTTTCACTAGGTACCTACTACGTACCTACAACTAGACATCTATCTGGCCTGTGTCAAGGTTCGATAACGACAGAGACAGCATATTTGTGGTTTCGCTGTTTCGCTGACAGCATAGTATATGACTGTCCTGGGACAAGCTTAAGTTATAAATACAATGGTAAGAACAGTTGCAGTTTGTTGCTAAGTTGTACTTAAGAAAATTAACCTATATGAGTTCGTATTTAGAAAGAGGAGCAATAGCCATGCTAAAGTTTGTTGCTGCTGCATACAGCATGAACCCATGAGAGTGTTTAGAAACAAGTAATAGTCAGATTCAATTAGCTAAAGTGATGCAGCAAGCATGCAAGTTGTCTGGAAAGCCATGCACTGACTTTGTTGCTAGTGATCATGTTCAAGGCAGCATTATAGCAGCATTTCAATCTGGAAACTGAACCAGTCGCTTTCAACATAGTATGGAATTCCGTGGAATTGGTGGAAAGTTTAACAAACTGTTTGTTGATGCTCTGAACACTGTATGGCCACCTCTGAAAAAGCAGTTATACCACACATCAATTGAATTCCCACTATATAGTATAACTTTCACTGGTCACTCATTTGGAGGTGCTCTAGCACTTATTGCATAATCTGACTTTGCATTTACTATACCTGTATTGCAACAAAGAATTTCGCTCTACACCTATGGGCAGCCAAGGGTTGGTAACTTTGAATTCGCAAAACAGTTCTTTTTCCATGTTCCTCATGCTTGGCGTGTCGTGAAGGCCAATGATTTCATGGCTAACTTTCCAGACTGCGATGGAAGTAACAGTTGTAGTATTTTCTGTGTTTGTCTATTAGAGTGAAATTTTAGGTGCAGCAGTTGAGTGCACAGCATCATCCACTGATGCTTACTATCACAGTGCTCTTGAAGTGAGTAACCTACATATGTTAAGACTTGGTTGTGTATTTATTACCTGGCTTTAGGTACAATATGCACATACTATGCCATTGACAGTGGAGTTATCTAAACCAGTTATTACTTATGAAATCTGCAATTGTTATCCTCTGTTTGAAGACCAAAAATGTTCAGTAAGCAAGACTACTAGTCCATGTTTGTCAATTATTGGTGCACCTGTAGCTTGTCTATTAGCTTGGTTCTGCTGGTGCTAGCATTGAAGAACAACAACAATAACAACTTTATACAACGCACATGTACACCAGAGCAAGCCGGTGATAACCCAATAGGGTTACATGCGAGGTAAATCACTTAGGCAAACCGGCCTTACTCTTGTACTTTTGTGGCCAAAAACACTTTCAATCGATCTCAGTACAGCAGTTACATATTCAACTACAAGTTTATTGTTCGTACCCAGGCCAGTGACCAGGAGTGTCAATCAATACATACAGTTTTGATCATACATGTAACAGGTCATCCGCCGAAGGGGGAGGGGGCTGGGGGGGTCTGGCGCCGGCCGGGGGGTCTGAGCCAAAATTTTGGGAGGGGATTGGGCACTAAAAAACGGTCAAAAATCGAAAAAAATCGCAATTTTTGGGTTAAAAATCGCTAATTTGGGCTGAAATACAGCTAAAAAGTGCTGTTTTACAGGCGATTTTGGCAATTTTTGTGTCTGAAATTGCAAAAAATAGCAAAAATTTGCTCAAAAAATTACTTGCCAGAAAAATCGGAGGGCGGGGGGCGGAAAAATCGTCTCGGAGGGGGCCATCTGGGGGGCTGGCCTAAAGTCGGGTGGGGGCAGACCCCCTGTTACATGTAGGGATGGGCACGAAAATTAATTTTCGTACTAGTACGAAAATTAAATCGAGGATTTTTAAATTTCGTATCGAATACGAATACGAAAATTAGAGAAATATTGAAACGAAAATTAAACGAACACGAAAATTAAATACAGCTAACACGAAAATTAATTTTCGTTACGAATTTTAATTTACGTTTCACATTAAATCAGCTGAATTATTAGCAATTTATCGGATTCCAAACATACAAATGCATTTTCACTGTAACAATGCAATGTCCAAACCATTACTGGGGTTGTTGAACAAGTATTATAGAAAGCATTTTTAACTTACCCAAGGAAGTTGTTCATCTTGCTGCAAGCACTGGCACTGTTTAGCACAATCATACACACACTTTCTTGAGTCAGTATTTTGCACACACAACGCTTGACTGTCCATTTAGGGACAATCTCCTGGCTCAAAGCGCATACTACATACATAGTTACCTGCAATGAACGTATGCACGTGCAATTTTAGCATGCAGAAGCATTGTGTTACAATGATCAAAACACGCTAGTGTTAGCGAGAAATCGTGATCTACAGAACTTGTGCATTCAGAACTAATTCTTAAGGCATATTTTAATGTGAAAGGCCTAAACTGGGTCCCTACTTGCAGTCTAAAACCTACAGTAAAAATACGAAAATTAATTTTTGTGGAACAAAATGAACTCGTATCGTCATATCGAAAATTAATTTTCGTACTCGTACGAATACGAATTAAGGCATTTTGATTTTCGTATCGACTAACGAATACGAAAATTAAAATGGGCAAATATTGATTTAACGAATACGAAATTCAAACAGATTTAATTTTCGTGCCCATCCCTAGTTACATGTACAATGTATGCTTTTACACCACAAATATGCTGTCTCTGTCGTTATCGAACCTTGACACAGGCCAGATAGATGTCTAGTTGTAGGTACGTAGTAGGTACCTAGTGAAAAGACGGCAAAAAACACAGTAACAAACAAAGTCGCAACTGTCGAATTATCAGGAAGATACTGCAGATTATCAGGAAATTCTATTTGCTTTGTAAACTAATGTATCTTGAAATGTGACCAAGAAGCGTAGAACTGGTGCCAAGCAAGAGCCAGCAAGGTCAGATTTGTGCAGTATGTGCCAGGGACACAGTGCAATATGTGTGCAAAAAATCACTGAACTCGGTTCAAAATTGACAAAGATATGCTCTTTACAAGGCAATCTTTTATTGGGCAAATTTTCGACCTGACAACTTTCAAGGCCGAAAAACTCAATTAGATGTATATTTTTTTCTCGATTTTTTTGGTGCTATCAAAAGTGAATAGATAGCGCTACATTTTTATGAAATAAAAAAATGGGGGTCAATACCTTTGAGGGGGTCAAATTTGGCCCAGAAGGGGTTCGAAAAAAATTTTTGTCTCGAATTTGGTCATGTAGGGCATCGTTTGAAAGAGAACGCTCATGTGATTATAAATATGCAATCCGCAAGTTTATACGTTCACTGGTTCCAGAGTTATAAGCCGAGATCTGAGGTTCGGTCGAAAAATTGAGTCTCACAAAAACGACCGGGAAGGTGATAAAACATCTTTTTAGGTTAAATTATACCAAAATACAAAATTTTAGCCAAATCGGAGACATAAAGTCGAGATTTTCCGGGAAGAGTCGACCCTTAGAAAAACCGGCTCTTAATATAACTATACATATATGTTTTTCGCCAATCAAACATATAAATAACACATATAGTTATATGTTTCTGAAAATTGAATATGCACATATTTTTAAACATAAAACATATTCGTGTTAAAGTCGCTTATTCACTTATATTTTGTCTTAATTTTCGATAATTCAAACTTGAGATTCTGAATTTCCTGTTTAAAACGGTTTGCAACAATTTAGATAGCATACTCAGATTCAATAAGTTTAAGTGAAAGTCAGATTTTGAAAAAGTTTACTGTCAAACAGCAACCAAAAGTCTTGAAATCATGAATTCCTATAGCAAAAATATGTATATGTTTCCAGAAACATATTGGCCTCAAAACATATAAATACAAAACATATTTGACATGCAAACATATTGAGAAACATAAACATATATGTTTTCCCAAAAACAAACATATTTATGTTTTAAAACATATACATAAAACATATATGTTTCCCACAGTAGTACTCGGTAATTTACTGAGTTGTTTACTGAGTAAAACCTTCTGAAATAGTTAGCTCGTCGCATGTGTGTCGAAAATAATACAGTTTTTCTTTCATTTATCTAACTGCATGCAACAAAAAACACAATTTTTGCCATTTTTTGCGATTTTCACGGCTTGTATAACCGAACCTTTGTTTGCGCGGTAGAATTGTTATAATCAGAGCCGAAGACTATTAGGAACTATATCTATTAGCTATACTTTGATTGACAGTTTTTGCATCGGTCTGAACTGTGAGCTAATTACGAAAATTAGAACAAATTTTCGCGTACCAATTTTTCCAGGCTTTTCGTATAAAGCTAGATACCAGAGCCTCTGGTCACTATATATTTAGTGCATATTTTAAGGCGTTCTAACCATGCTAATTAGTACCATAAACAATGTGAAATGGCGCAAAACACGATTAAAAACTTTAGTAGCTAAAAGCTATATCGCGAAAGCTTTTCAGATAAATTGTAACATATTTCTGAATGTTAAAGGTTTTAGTTTACTGAATTGTTTACTGAGTACTTACCGGGTTTTTTCGAAAAACCCAGTACCGGAGTTTTCCACTTACAAGACCTGGTCTTACTGGAAAATGCCCAAATTTAGGGCCACTTTTGGCGCCCTTTTGAAGACCATGGTCTTATAACTGGAAAATGTTATTTCGCTTCAAAAACGGATTTTAGGCCAAACATTAAAATGATCTTGACGTAGATGGTTGTTGCTGGAATTCCTGACCATTTTAAGGTTAACGGGGAGTGCTGCATAGGCTACCCCTCCAGATAGCGTACCCCGGGTACACTAACTGGCACTTAGTGCCGGATTGTGCACCCGGGGTACACTATTTGGAGACAGGTTTTATGTCTTGGGTGTCAAAAATTTTCAACATTACGGTAGCTTTAAAGCAGGTCTACGTATATTTTTGCTCATTTTCAATCGTCTTTACTGACAGAAAACTGACAAGAATGAAAACTTTGACCAACCACTCTCATTTACATACAGTCATGTCTCGTTAATCCGGACAAGTTGGGACCGGCCAATTTTGTCCGGATTAGCGAATTTCCGGATTAACGAATCAAAGCTAAAACACTGTTTTTCGGGTCAAAGGCCTAAATGACAGCTTTTGTTAGTTGCATATCAGATTCTGCAGCTGTACCTCCTAATTAAAAGCCACAAGCTTATTTCAGCTGATTATAGCTCCTAAAAAGACAAAAAATAATCACATTCTGACTCAACGAAAAGCATTATTCAATTGAAAATTCACACCTGAATTGAAAAATTGCGCATGGATTTTGCCCAATTTAACCAAATCCGGATTAACGAATCACTTTACCATACAAATTTCGAAGTTGGGAACTCAAATCTTCTGTCCGGATTAACGAATCCGGATCCGGATTAACGAGTCATATAACATGGGGGAAAATTGGGACCTGGCCTAATCTTGTCCGGAAGGCGAATATCCGGATTAACGAGGTCCGGATTAACGAGACATGACTGTAGCAGAAACAGTAATCTGGATTATAAAATTGCATTTCTACTCAGAAATCGTGAAAACAAGCAATTTAACGTGATTTCGGTAAGTGCCAGTTAGTGTACCGGGTACACTAACAGGATCTGATTTTTGTTGCGGAAAATGCTAAGTGCTGGTTAGTGTACCCGGGTACCCAATGCAGCACTGTCCGGTAATTTGCAAAACTTTCTTTCAAATTTTTCAAGGAAATAGTCTTGAAGCATAGCAGAGTACTGTATTGTGTCGAAAACAAAAACCAAAATATCATGTTTTACATTCGAATGTACTTCTGCTGCCCGTGTTTTGTAACGATAGACAGCTTTTGTTCACTTTAAAAACATTTATTTGCGTGTTAAAATTGGCCAATTTAACTAAGAACTACAGTACAGCAACTATAGTTAGCAGTACAGAAAAACAAAGGCCATTTTTGAACTCAGCGGGTCAAAATAGGTCGGGCACACTATTGGCTAACGAATGGTTCCCTTCAGAAATGCATGAATGGTGAACATTTATTTCTTGATTACGGCTTGTCACGGCATGTTTCTTGACGAAACTTCAGAGGTGCATAACTTGCGACTGAGTGGCCCTAGCGCAAAAATATGATGATATACGGAATCAGCGGAAAAAACTGCACCAGATAGATACCACGTTATGCCCAGATTTGACAGATAACTTATTGTCTGAGTACCAGTGCACAAAAACTACGTGCGTCGCTCAGGAGCGGTCAGATTGAAAAACAGATGTCATTTTCGGAATCAGCGGCAAAAACTGCATTAGGTGACATAAATTTGATGGCTCTGTACCTAACATGCGACTGGATTGTGTCACCTTTCAAACGAGCATGTTATAACAAGTGAAGCCATTTTCTTCCTAAATCATAAAAATGCCCATATCTTCAAAACTAGGCAACGTAGAGCAAAACTAAGGTTATTTTCGGAATCAGCATCAAAAACTAGATAAGAAAAACTGCTTTATACTGCGGTTTATGGCTATGCCAGTGAGTAGTGCCAGTCAAGAAATACTGTTGGTCACAACTTTGAACGCAAATTTCTCCCGATCCAGAGCGAGTCTAGCTAAACTGAATGCATTTTCGAACTCAGCACACAAAACTACATATAACAGTATGCTAACCACTAAGCTTTGAAGAAAAAAAATTTTTTCGGACACCTTTGAGAGGCCAAAATACCCCCCTCCCCCCCAAACAGCACACTTTAGTGCGCTCATTTTGTTTGGCCAACCCATACCTAACTTTTGTTAAAACATTAGCTTGGCAGGGCCTTTGCACAAAAAGTTATAAACATTTTTCGAAAAAAAACGGAGCGACATTTTGCGGAAATTTCGTAGTTTTCGGCGAATATTTCGCTAACCAGCTATGATCTGGAAACGGGAGTACCAGAACCTGAAAGGCCATTGAAACAGCTACAAAACCATATGCGAGTCGGGATCCTAGCTTAAGAAACGAATGAAGGATAATCGTTTGAATGGAGGGTGTCAGAGCTATTAAAATGAGCCCGAAAATTGCTGGCGACCCAACTTTGAGGGGGTGTAGCTCCGGTTCCAGGGGGTTGCTGGTGGCCGGGCATGCACCGTTGGTCTTCGACTGTGCTCTATTTTAACAGATATTAATATCAGCCAGATCCGTGAGATGACCCTGCTTGCCCCCTCAAAGCTGACTTTCTCGCAAAATGCATCTTAAAGACCATGGTCTTCTAACTATGGTGGTCTTATAAGTCGCTTATAAGCGGAAATCTCCGGTACTTACTCGTACTTACCGAATTTCAAAAAATCTGGATTTACTTACTGAATACTTATCCAGTTTTAGAAATTTGAGCTAGCCACAACAGTGACGGATACCCTTGATTCATGCCTTATGATTGTTGTCTCGAAAATAGCCCAATTTCCAGCTTGTTCTACTATAGTCTTCAAGAAAAAGGAGAAGCAAGAAAAATATCCTGAAATGTTTCAGTAAGTTCCGGATTTTTAGATACAGTACAGCCATATGTGCTTATTACTCTATGGCATAAGTACATGTAGCAGGGGTGTCCGGGGTCTGCCCCCACCCGACTTAGGCCAGACCCTCGATCACACCCCTAGAGACGACCTTTCCGACCACCGACCTTTTTAAAATTCTTTTCAGCAAACTTTTACAATTTTTTACAATTTCACACTAAAATTGCTAAAATCGCCTGTAAAACAGCACTTTTCAGTTGTATTTGAGCCCAAATTAGCGACTTTTGTCGATTTTTTGCGATTTTTAAAAACTTTTTAGTACCCAACCCCCTCCCTTACATTTTCCCAGGGAGTTTGCCAACCGCCCACTTGGGCTCGACCTCCCAAACCGTAAGCTCTATAAGTTACGTGATTTTTTACATTTCCTACTCATGCGGTATAGCGTACGTTCGTCCTGAGGCCCACGTCGCTCCGACGCCTCCATAAGAAGTTATTCGCAAAAACCGCAAGGTCGCTCCTTTTTTGGACAGACTTTAAAACCATACCAACTATTCATGCAAAGTTTGGAGCTATTTCGATTCAGGCGAACATGAAGTGGAAAATCAGCATTTTCCGACTTTGTAGGGTTTGACGCCTGCTGCCCGGTTGGTTGGCCAAATTTCGGGCATAAATACCGCAAACAGTATCAGAGAGCAAAAATACCGCAATGGTAGTGTTTTCAACTGAAGACCTATCGATTCAGGACATAAAAAGTATACGTCAGAAAATGTTATGTTCGGTTTTATAAAAAATGGTTCCTAACTTTCACCGGAAAGTGTGATTTCAAAAGGAATTCATTCGCACGCAAACAACGTAAAGTAGTTCAGATTTAAAACATTAGATTAAAATTGTGGTCAACACGTGCAAACAAAATAGATGCAGAGTAAAGATAATGTGCAGGTTTCAACTTCAGTTTGTGATAGCCGCAGATCAATTGAAGCCCAAACTTGAAAACTCCACTTCAACTACTACCTGCTATATGCAGCAGTTTTAAACAATGGAGTCAAAGCCAAGTTTTAAGGCCGGAGCCGCAACAAGTGGCAGTAATTTATAAAGCCATGTTGAGACGGGCCCCAGGCTGCCATATCTTAGGCGCAGTGCGTCCATATGATAAAACTGCTGCACTTGTTTACCCGACTACAAAGTGTAGACTTTACTCTACCCCGACTACACGTGCCCGAGCCCGGCCAAAATGAGTCTGCTGAGAAAATTCGTCTCTCACAACACTTTCAGGGTTAGCATTCGGGCGGCCCACTTCGTCAAGCAAGGAGGTAAGTGTGTGCCCTAGAAACCTTGAATGTTACCGGAAAATATTGCAGAGTGCATGTACAAATATGTGGAAACAACTGACGAACACGGAAAATGGCCGCATGCCACCAAAGAAATGAAGGCCGATTTTCTAGTCAATGGATTCGTATACGTCAAGTGAGGTCCAGACAGATTTGTGGTCAGTTAGTTAAAATCGTTTCTAGAAGACTCTTGACCGCTCAAGAGCTGACTGGACTGATGCCAGCCCTGCTGGGCGAGGGCACGGCTTTTTATGACAAACTGGGATACTTCCGGCACGACCAGAGATGGGGTCTGGTACTGTGGAACGAACAAGGCAAAGATTTCCTGGGCAAGTTAGCAGGAAACGCCAAAGTTGCCGGGCTCTCTGAACAGGTTTTCTTTAATCGTCGTTATTCTTTCAACAAACTGTAAAACTATTAGATGCTGGATCGCGGAGAGCTCTACCTCTACCATGGCAAACTGCTGCGGAAAGAAGCAAAACAAACAGGAGAAGCGGAATGGCATCAGGATTACGCAAACATGTACCACAACGAACTTATCTTTCCAGACCTAGTTTCCTGCACTCTCGCGCTCACTAACAGCGACAGAACCAATGGCGGCACTTCTGTAATGCAGTTGCAGATAAATTGAGACGCAATAGCAGTGTTTCAGGTGCTGAAAGGCAGTCATCACTGTGGCAGGGTCAGTCACGCCGTTACTAGACACCAACAAGGAGCCGACCCACAAAGAATGGACCTGATTAAAAGGGTCAGTTGCCTTTATGAACCGTTTAAACAAGAACAAACCATACGTACGTACGTATATAGTCAGTCCTAAAACATACAGTAGTGCAGCCCTATGTAGGATGAAAATTCTAACTAAATTACGGTGGCGTAGACTCTGTTTTTTGAAATCGATTATTGTTCGTTGACGGTTAAACTATATAGAATGACAGTTAACAAACAAATTGCCAAGGTTTTGTACGTTTAGGGTGTCAAACAATGATAGCCCCTTTTCCAAAGTAAACTAAACTAACTTTCACAGAGTAAACTAAGCATAATTGGAAGAAATGAAAGAACTGGTAAAGTAGGACATTATATTGTGAGTTTGTTACATACATGTAACAGGGGGGGTCTGGGGGGTCTGCCTCCACCCGACTTAGGCCAGACCCCCCCAGATGGGGACCCCCCCCGAGACGATTTCACCGACCCCCCCCTCCGATTTTTCTGGCAAGTAAATTTTCGAGCAAATTTTTGCAATTTTTTACAATTTCACACACAAAAATTGCCAAAATCGCCTGCAAAACAGCACTTTTTAGCTGTATTTCAGCCCAAATTAGCGATTTTTGGCAATTTTTAGCCAAAAAATTGCGATTTTTTCGATTTTTGAGCGTTTTTTAGTGCCCACCCCCTCCCCCAAAATTTTGGCTCAGACCCCCCCCCCCGGCCGGCGCCAGACCCCCCCAACCCCCCCTCCCCCCATCGGCGGATGACCTGTTACATGTATGGTTTGTTATACTTTATTTTGAGCTTGTGGGTGTAAGTAAGCCCACACAGTAAAATGTTGTTGTTGTTGTAACTTTTTGTCCTTTCGGACTAGGAGTAGCCAATTGCTATAGAGCAGGAAGAGACACAGGGTCCGGCAGCCTCCTTAACAACAACCCTCCCCTTTTGCTGTTGCTAACAAAATGTCCTACTTATCGGTTCTAGGCACCATTCTTTTCTGTTATATGGAAAGAATGGTGAAAAAGTTAGGCAAGAGCGTAACTGGGAATCGAACCCAGCACATTTGGATTTCGGGTCCAGTGCACTAACCACTATGCTACACGCCGATGCCACCTTAACTAGACCCTTGACAAGCAGGCTTAGTTTGCTCTGAGGAGGGGCTACGATTGTTTGGTACGCTATATGATCTAGATGCATAGATGCGTCACGACCTAAGGAGATTAACCGAAGTCTCACTTTTCAGACGCTTCCCCAGATTGACATAGACATGGAGCCAGGCGATGCGGTTTTCCTGCACTGCAACCTGTTGCGCCATAGTGGCCAGAACCCCTCCGAACACCTGCGCTGTCATCTGAAATTCGTCTACAACACCAAGTACAACAGTCCGGCCAAGAAACACGACTTCGGAGACGCGGTCTACACTAAACTGGAGAAACACCCCGCCGACTGTCTCTACGACAACAAGAACTGGGAAGTGGACACACGCGAGTGGAGACAGACGGAGAAGGACACTCAGAGCGGCTTGGACCAAGACACTGTTTGGGATCTGTAACTGTGGCCTGGCTCACTAGGTACTACTGTAGGAGTGGTCGAGTTGTACAGTGACTACAGTCTGTAACTACCAAAGCTGTATGTTAAGTTATGAATACGCGGTACTACACCACACGTAGTTGAGTAAACAATTGCGTAGTGCTATGTGGCGGGAGATTTATATTAAATGGTAGACTGAATAAACTTGTAAAGAACCTCTTTTAAAACTTGTGTAATCCACTTTCGCTCTATTTTATTCGTTCTGCGTCTCGTTCTGGTTTTCGTTTCTGATCTATTTGACTTTGGGAAGATAGTATAGTGACACTGTCAGAATTCAATTTTGCCGCTCTCGATATTCAAGTGTAACTACATTCCCAGGCAGCACAAATTAGATTCTAAACTGCGCAACAACGAGTTTCTAACAAACAAAAAAGAAAAATACAAATTTAAAAACTTGTTAGCTTCTATCCCTACTGTCTACCACCAAAAAACAAAAATATGTGATTAATTATATGTGCAATTCCTAATTGTAAAAATGCCATTAGCATCACGTTTAGCGATTTTATCAAAGAAGTCGGTACTCGCTGTGAAGAAAAGTGCCCTGATTTCTTCGAAAGCGCTTTGCACTTTGCAACAATCTCACTCAGTTGGCATCTGCCCTACTTCTTTACGTCAGAACCAGTCTTACTCTCCATCAACCAGCAGTCGGCGATTGTTTATCGACAGAGACTCAGTTAAATTCTCTGCTTTTGTTGTGAGATTTGCTCAAACCGCTCCCTCAAAGACTTCGCAACAACAGAGTGACAGGTCAAAGGCGCTCGAGGATGTGAGTGTTTTTGAGAAAATCGCACGCGAACAGCAGGACAGTCTGGTGCCGAAAACTGCTGGGCAGAAAGGTAAAACTTGATTAAGTAATTCCAACTCCTACAGTCAGGCACTTACTTAATAAACGCCGTCTGTGGTACCGACACCACATATTGTACTGGTACCTAGGCTAGTGGCACGTTCTAAGCCTGTGGTGGTACCATATAAAGAAACCGGTACCATATATGGTGTCGGTACCTTAAACGGACAGTCCTATCTCTACCTAACAGCTCATCTTTCCACCCTTCTCGTGTTAGTTCTGTGGCGTTGCAGTGCCGCATGACTGTTAAAAGAAGGGTAAATAAAGCGCTCTTGAAAAACACCCCATTAAGGAGTTTATTCCATAATGGGGTACCTGTCATTTGCTACATTAATAACTAGTAGAAGACATTTAGTCAAGCAAGCTGCCAAGGACACCACATACACACTCATCATAGTGGCAGCTTTCGCGGTGACCGGTGGACTGATTTACTTTGTCTACAACGAAATGTACGGAGCTGCGAGCCCCACCCACGCTTATTCGGTGACACTGCAAATGCTCAAGAACAATCAAGAAGCTATGGACCTGTTGGGCGCACCGGTCAAGGCTTACGGGGAACTGTCTTCCAGAGGAAGAAGACGACACGTCTCTCATGTTGAGTTCTACAAAGATGGGAAGAAGAGAATGCGGGTTATGTTTCATGTGAAGGGCTCTCTGGCTACTGGAAAAGTGCTTCTTGAGATGACTCAGGTAGCTCTTGCTCGATCAGTACTGTATCATCATTCAACCTGTCCCACGCTAAGTGTCTGAGGCTTGATCGTTAGCGGCGCGCCACTGTGTAAACGGAATTCAACCAAATTTCACACATATATTGTGCCAAGAGTAATGCCGATGTGCAGGGGGCCCTTATGGCCTACGATCAGACCATCAAACGGGCGTGGGTGGAGCTTTGTGTCAACAACCAACTTTGTGGCAAGAAGCTTGCCCCATTGAGTGGATGAACATACAACTTTGCGGCCTAAACCACTACACCAACTACCAAGAGTAAGTTAGATGCCTGCCGATTTTCAAGGGAAGGTGGGACTGGAAATGGCTGAGGCGAGCATTTGAGTTCTGTAAGCGATAAAGCAGTCACCTTACAGCACAGACTTCACGCACAATTTGTTGAACCCTGAAAGCATGCTACTTTGCGATCTTATCCACCTTGGCTGTTGCACGCGGTGAATGAATACAACCCGGCATGTCTTGTGGATGGATGGATTGTCAGGGCGGCGCTGTAAACCCGGTGTTAGACCATCGCGCACACCCACATCCTGACCGGGAACTACCAACTTGTGCACAACCGGTTTGCGCACTCAGATCGCGGGCACACCAGCTTGAGCACAACCAAATTGCGCACAACTGATGAATGTGTGTAGGGCCCATGACACACGCACAGCAGATTTGAGGCCTCAACCACTACACCAACTGTGCCGCACTGTCTCATACAACTAGTGGTTTTTTTGGCATACATATAACAGATCATCTGCTTGGGGGGTTGGGGTCTGGCACCAGCGGGGGATCTTAGCCCAAATTCTATGGAGGGGGGTTGGGTACTTAAAACGCTAAAAAATCACTCATTTCGGCTCAATTACAGTTAAAAAGTGTTGTTTTGCGGACGATTTTGGCAATTTTTGTAACTGAAATTGTAAAAAATCGCAAACATTTGCTCAAAAAATTACTTGCCAGAAAAATCGTCTCAGGGGTTTCCATCTGGGGGAGGGTCTGGTCAAAGCGGATGGAGGGCAGAGCCCCAGACCCCTGTTACATGTATGTTTTTTGGAATAGAACAGAACCATCATGATGATCAGTTTTCAGATAGAATTCTCTGTCTGATGAGACTCAGTTAAAGCTGATTGATGGGAGAAGGTAATGGAAAACAGACGACAGAGCAAGAAGGAAAAGAACACATAGAACAGAGCAGGAACATACATGGGCCGGGGGGGGGTAAGGGGGGTATACCCCTCCCCCTCGGCCGGCCATACCCCCCTCCCCCACCCCCCCTCCTGGAGGGAGGAAATTTTCGCTTATTTAAGGCAAAATAGGCGTTTTTTGGCCTTTTTTCGGGGTGGGGACCCCCCCCCCCCCCCCGAGGTCTCAACCCCCCACCCCCCTCCGGATTTTTCCGGCCCATGTATGAGCAGGAATGGATTAATTACCAGAGTAAAGAGAAATAGAACTGGAGAGAAAGACAGTTGGCTGAGAGATAGACAGATGGACAGACGCATAACATGTAGGTACAAGGAGAAGCAAATAATCTGGTAGTCGACTCCAGACATCGCATTACTGGGCAAGCCAGAGAATTGATGTCAGGGAACCAGGCAGCCTAATTCCAGGCATCAGGATCAATGGCAAACCCTGTCTAGGATGGCACCACTGAAATAGATGACCTGGAAACCTCATTGCTGAGGGTCTGGAGACAAGGGGCCTCATAGGGATTGGTGCACCTTTTCGCCTAGAACGAGAGCCCCTGCCCTAAGCTGGACCAGGGGCTCTCTCACCATCATCTTGGCAGTGTCTAGTTGCCACCCGGTCATCGCGTTGAGGCAGCACCACAGAGGGCACCTTTTGACCGGCTATCTAAGTTACCCTTGCCTTGGCACATGTTTGAAATTCGGTTGAATTCCGTTCACATAGTCGCGTATAGAGATGCAACCATAAAGAAAAATACCAGATACCAGATAGTGCTTCGGATCTGAAAAATACCGGATTATCCGGTATTTTCACTGGATAATATGTAGAAAATACCGGATAGTGGATACCGGATAGTGTTTGTGAGCTAAAATATACCTGGTTATCTGGTATATACTGGATAATGGGATACGATAAACTCGTCGAGTCCAACTCATCGAAAATCAACTGGTCGACTACATTTCGTTGACTAACATCTCGTCGAATGATCAACTTGTCGAATGTCTTTTTGTCGAATTACAACTGGTCGAATCAAACAAATTTATGCCCTTGTACAGCCTTGTCAGGTCGGCTAAAAAGCTAGAGGGCGATAATTAGCGGCCACTATCCGTTTGACCCAGCTGGACTACTGAAACTCAATGTATAGCCTGTGAACATGAGAGAACTATGTGACCTGGTCATTATCTGTGGGATACGTTTGTTCGTGTACGTAATTCCGGGTGCCAGGCTGGATTCGGGCCAGACAGCACTTTTAGGCCCTGGCCTGATTTTGCTGCCCGGCATGGCAGGATGCCTCACCTGAGCGGTTTGTGCCCAGTACCCACTTTTCGCATCAGAATTGTTAAACCTAAGCCAGAACCTGAACCCTAAGCCTAAGCCTGACCCTAAACCTACCCCGAACCCTAAGCCTGAAACAGCCTTAGCCTGAACCCAAGGCGAACCCTAAGCCTAACCCTGAACCTACACATAAGCCTAAGCCTACACAAAAGCCATACATATTTTTATTCGACCAGTTGTAATTCGACGAAAACACGTTTGACCAGTCAAACTTTCGACCAATTGATCATTTGACGAGTTGTTAGTCGACGAAATGTAGTCGACCAGTTGATTTTCGACCAGTTGGATTCGACGAGTTGCATACATGGGCCGGGGGGGTACGGGGGGGTATACCCCTCCCCCTCGGCCGGCCATACCCCCCCTCGGCCGTCCATACCACCCCCTCGGCCTTCCACCCCCCCTCCCGGAGGGAGAAAATTTCGCTTATTTAAGGCAAAATAGGCGTTTTTTTTGCCTTTTTTTGGGGGACCCCCCCCCCCCCGAGGTCTCAACCCCCCCACCCCCCCCTCCGGATTTTTCCGGCCCATGTATGACGAGTTGTACCCAATCTGCCGGATAATGCCGGATTGCGGTTGCATCTCTGGTCGCGTACTGCTAACGATCAAACGTATGACAGTCACTGTGGTATACACTGTAACATGTCAGCCCCGGAAGGGCGTGTGATAGGGGGTCTTCCCAAGTTGGTGGGGTGTGGATATGGATTGGTGTGGTGTTGTTAGGCTCTTTTTTTGAAGGCCCATTTCGAAAAATTTTTATTTTATTCACAGTATGGAAATTTTGGGAGAAAATCGCTGAATTTGGCCTCAGATATACATTAGCAGTGCAGTTCTATCAATTTCATGCCTATTCTAAGCCTAAAAATAGGTTTTGAAGGGCAGCAGCCACTCTGTGAGCAATGCTGCAGGTAGAATGTCGACTCTCAGGCTGTAACACTATGTTTGAACCAAAGTATCAGCTTTTGTATTTAAAGTTGCTTCTGATCCTTGCATATCCTACAAGCTATATCTCATGCTAGGAAAAAATTTTGAACAAAAATTTCGAAATGAAAAATTTTCATAAAAAAGCTTTTTTTGGCTTTCAAAAAAAATTTTTTTTACAACTCTAGATTGGTGACTTAGACTTGGAAAAAATTCATACTGAAGCTTGCCTTTCCCTTTGCGAATTCCCTTTTGTGCGAGTCACTCACACGCACTATCGTGTGAGTGTGTCAGATAAAGGGTAGATAAACTGTCTGTCTGGTGTAGAACGCCGATTTCTGCTTTCAAATGCAGTCAGTCGTTCCGATCGCCTGCCACATCTAAAATCTAAACAAACTTTCAGACCGATTCTGGCGGCTGGGACCACCGGTTTGCCATGCTGGAAACGGAAGAGTTGCCTTCGAAAACCGTTACTATTGTCGACAATCGGCACATCTATCCTTGATCTTTTTTTGGTGCTTGTTATTTAGGAACTGATACATAAATCAATTGTAATACTAATTCAGATTTGGCTTTAGACGAATGAATAAATTTTAGACCGTTTTGTGCAGTTTTCGTGTTATTCGAGGTCATTCCATTTTTGCCATATCGTTAACTCTCTTATCATGTCTTGTGATATCTTGCATTTTTCATAAGAACTGCTGGTACTAACGGAATCGTATGTCGGGTTTCCGTTGGTGACCAGAAAACACAGCGATGTAGCAGGACCAGCTGGTGCAGTAATAGTATATGGTTATTAATTTGTCCAGCCTCGACCATACATGGGCCGGGGGGTATACCCCTCCCCCTCGGCCGGCCATAGCCCCCCTACCGGAGGGAAGAAGTTTTCGCTTATTTAAGACAAAATAGGCGTTTTTTGCCCCCCCCGCCGAGGTCTCCAGACCCCCCTACCCCCCCTCCGGATTTTTCCGGCCCATGTATGGCCTCGACTAGTCGGTCAAGCGATGTTGGGTCTCAAGTATCAACCTATTCAAAGCGTCTGACACAGTCTAATTTCCTGTAAGTATTGGCCTATGGTATTGCCATTTATTTTAGGTCTCGTATGCTCTTCTGACCTTGACTGCGCAAACACTGCAGTAAAGTAGGTTTCTTTCAGTTGGTCAACTCTTGATCAGGTCCGGTGCATTCTGCAAGGTCGTCTGATGGACTCTTTGGTCTTTTACCGACAGAGACTCAGTTAAATTCTCTGCATTTGTTGTGAGATTTGCTCAAACCGCTCCCTCAAAGACTTGGCAACAACGGAGTGACAGGCTAAAGGCGCTCGAGGATGTTAGAAAATCGCACGCGAACAGCAGGACAGTCTGGTGCCGAAAACTGCTGGACAGAAAGGTAAAACTTGATTAAGTAATTCTAACTCCTACAGTCAGGCACTTAATGCCGTTTATGATACCGACACCATATAAGGTGCCATATTTCCACCCTTCTCGTGTTAGTTCTGTGGTGTTGCAGTACCGCATGACTGTTAAAAGAAGGGTAAATAAAGCGCTCTTGAAAAACACCCCATTAAGGAGTTTATTCCATAATGGGGTACCTGTCATTTGCTACATTAATAACTAGTAGAAGACATTTAGTGAAGCAAGCTGCCAAGGACACCACCTACACACTCATCATAGTGGCAGCTTTCGCGGTGATTTACTTTGTCTACACCCAAGAAGCTATGGACCTGTTGGGCGCGCCGGTCAAGGCTTACGGGGAACTGTCTTCCAGAGGAAGAAGACGACACGTCTCTCATGTCGAGTTCCACAAGGACGGGAAGAAGAGAATGCGGTTATGTTTCATGTGCAGGGCGAGCAGAGTGAGAGAGAGCTGTAAGTGCAGATTTGCTGCGTAACTTTGAACGGCCATATCTCGAGAAGCGGCCCTGCTAGAGCAAAATTGAAGTCTTTTTTTGGAATCAGTGGGGAAACGTACATCCGGTAAGCTGGTCAGAAATCAGATTTTGGGCTTTGATAAAAGTGATTTGTGGTGCACGGCCAAAATTAGACTTTTTTGAACTCAGCAGGCCAAAATAGGTTTAGAAAAGAAAACTGCACCTTGACTCGGTTTAGGCTTGTCATCAACAGATACGGTCACCGGGCGGGCATTGATTTTCGGATATTTGGACTTGAATATCTCCCCATCCCGGCCGAGTCTAACCAAACGATTGATAATCAGCGCCTCAAAGTGCATCAGATACACTACTTTGATATTAATTTTGAGCAAAAATTTTTTCGGAGACATTTGAGAGGGCCAAACCCTCGGATTTTGGCCAGTTTGGCTGGATTATGTCTGGGTAGGTATGAACTAACTTTGAACAAAGATCCATTCTTTCAGAGCTGCTGTGACTGGAGTTAAGGGCGAATACTTGCAAAAAATTGAGGGTGCATTTTGGGCATTTTCGGACAATATCTGAGTGAAGGATTTAAAGAATTTTGAAATTAGCTCTCGATTGGTCACGACTGTTTTATGGAAACGGCGCACATATGACTTTTAGGCGTTCCTACTAACTCAATCCGCATGTTTTCCTGCAGAATTTAGCATAGAATTGTAGCCAAGAGTCACATCTATTAGGCCAGACAAAAAAACCACTCCAGTAACGAAAAAACAACTCTTAAACTAAGGATAGTCGTTTTGCAATTTTTATGTTCGGACCGCGCTTACAAATCGTACCGACCGTAAGCTGCTCTAATGCAACCTAGCAGGGCCAGGTTTTCGACTGTGATAAATGCGCAACGATTTTTCCTGTTTAGCGTATATGTTTTGGTAGGATTTCATGCTTTCGCTTTTCCGTTAGTGACATTTTAGTGTCAATCAGACCAGTTCGTACCGACCGTAAGCTGCTCTCTGGGAGCGTTCAGGTACAATATTCTCAGCATAAATATATGCACTACATCGTCTTCTATTTAGCGTATATGGTTTTGGCACGAAAACTGTTAGCAAGCTTGTCAAGTTTTGGCACGAAAACTGTTTAGCTAATCTTTCGGTAAATGAAACCAATTTTCTATAAACCAGTATCTTCAAGAAATAAATAAAGCTAATGAGAATTAATCCTGCCAAAAGTTTATCACAAAAGTTCGAAGAAACGTTACTTCTATAAAACTTTTGCGACGTTTCTATTTTTTGCAACCACCCAAACAGTCGTGTGGTGCGCACGCAAAAGCTGCAGGTTTAGAAATGCGCAAACGGCACACGTTGGGTGAAAACGGCTGGCGAGCCAACTTTGAGGGGGTGTAGCTCCGGTTCTAGGATGGTGTTTTTCTTCTAATATGCGCCGATGGTCATCGTTCATGGTCTAAATTTTAGCCGGATCGGTGAGCTGAACCTTCTTGCTCTTCGGCACCTAAGCTGACTTTCTCGCGAAATGCATGTTTGAAGAAACTTTCACACGAGTTCTGGCGGCTGGGACCACCGGTTTTCCATGCTGGAAACGGAAGAGTTGCCTTCGAAAACTGTTACTATTGTGGACAATCGTCACATCTATCCTTGATCTATTTTGGTGCTTGTTATTTAGGAAGTAACTGATAACAAATCAATTGTAGTAATACTATTTCGTATTTGGCTTTAGACGACTGAATAAATTTTAGTCCGTTTTGTGCAGTGTTCGTGTTATTCGAGGTCATTCCATTTTTGCCATATCGTTATCTCTCTTATCATCTGTCGTGTGATATCTTGCACTTCTCATAGGAGCTGATGGTGGTACTATCGGAATCGGATGACGGGTTTACTTTGGTGACCAGAAAACACAAGCGATGCAGCAGGAACAGGGGATGCAACAATAGTATACGGTTAACTTGTGCAGGCTCTACTAATCGGTCAAGCGATATAGGGTCTCAAGTATCAACCTATTCAAAGCATCTGACACAGTCTAATTTCCTGTAAGTTTTTGGGCTATAGTATTACCATTCATTTTAGGTGACGTATGCTCTTCTGACCTTGACTGCACAAACACTGCAGTAAAGTAGGTTTGTTTCAGTTCGTCAACTCTTGATCAGGTCCGGTGCATTCTGCAAGGTCGACTCGTGGACTGTTTGGTCTGTTATGGAGTGGGCAACTTTTCTCAGACCGATAGCAGTCTGTACCAGTTGTGTTTGCTGCTCGAACTCAAATCCAACTTTCTGCCGAAGAAGACGGTCGTCTTTGACCCGAAGTTCACCACTCTAGAAGTGAAGTGGCTGAGAGATAATGGCTTTACTGTGCCAAAGTCGAACAACGCCGGCAGATTTGCCGTTCCGAGTTTTAGTGACAGTCGCAGTTTGGTCTTCGCGCCTCATTGTGGCCGTCCGCTAATGAATAATCTTTTGCTGGCCAATTTTGATAAGATACGACTGCAGAAATTAGTTTTACTGGCAAATTCCTTGAAATCCGTTTATATTCCAGTCAATTGTAAAGGAGAGTTAGAGTGTTTGCATAAGGCAAGATTATTGTGCACTGAATTGAAATTGATTGACTTTGAGGCTTGTGAAACTGCTTTTAATGATTTAGCTGTTGTTAGTTTTAATCGTGTTGACGAGTGCGATCTTTCGTTTTGGAGACTGAACAACATAAATCCGGTTTATACTGACTTTGCTGATGAGATTATATTAGAGAATAAAGTTTTTTAGTCATCCTTCTTAGTGCAAGTTTATGTGCCTTTAGGGTTGTGACCCTTGAATATCTGGTGTTTGTTTTGTTTTTTACTGCAATCGGGAGCTACTCTTTGTTCCCTGTATTTGCGGGCGGCTCAAAGGTATCAGTTTTGGTTTGTGTGGGAAAGCTCTTATCTTGTTCAGTCCGGAATTCCTACATGTTTAAGCAAACAAAAACTCAGATCAGTAGCTTAGAGCAAACAGACTGAAAGCACAAACATTCATTGGTGCAGAGATCAAGTTATTTACACACTGAAGTGGTTCAAATTATGCAGTCTTTCCATTTACAAGCAAATCGCGCAGGTAGTGGTTTTCTTGAGTTTCAAAGGTTCAACCAGTCTCCACTTCTGAGCCGACCAATCATACTCCTCCACGGCTGACTGTTTAGCTGTTGATTGGCGGGAACTTTGAAAACCACCAAGCGCAAAAATCCTGTCGCCTCTTGCTACCAATGCATGTTGACGCCGAGCTACCTGAGAAATTACATACTGAGAAATGAGTTACATAATAATTGTACAGTGAGAAATCAGACAAAAACAGAGAGAGCGAGCTTTACGTACTTGCAATGGTGCCAAAGCTGTGCTATGCTGAGGCGATGTCCTAGTGTCCCATTCAACGGCAGTTGCACTGGACTTCCCTTCTTGCATTCCTCCACAGAATACGATCCTTGGCCCCATGGTGGTCATCCCCAGTTGAGGTGCAAACGGTCTGTGACCTTGTTTTGGCCCCATTGGGAACTTGTTCTTAGGCTCGCTCCACTTGTCCTTGTACGCATTGTAGCAGAGCAGCTGGGAGCTCTTCTGACTCCAGCCGAACACATAGATATTGTCTCCTACTGCCACTGCTGTGGCGTCAGTCTTGAAAGGAGTTGGCATTGGCGCTATATGGACCGCCTTTTCGGTATTGAGGTCAAAAATTCGGCATTGGTTCGTTTGTTGACCTCCCAGAATGAATAGCTGGTTGTCAATGGTGACTGCCGCAGGTCGTTTAGCCGGTTCCTGTTGTGACTGCGTGCTTGATCGCAAGCCAAAAAGCGAGGACTTGCGCTGGCATTGACTGAACAGGTGCGCTTGTGTCTCAGTGCTGATCCACGCTTTTCTGCCCCAGTCGAGAACTGCCATTTGCTGTCGATTGTCGCCCTTTAGAAAGTACATTTGCTCTCCGATTCTGGTTGCCATTGGTTTGCAGTCATTGTAGCCAAAGGTGAATAGTGTCCTGATGTCTAGTAGAGTGTTTTTCTCTGCATCGTTTGGGAAGTAGAGCTCGGCACTGGAGTGGTCAAACACCAGAATTGCGTTGTTGACTGTTTCACTGTGAAACAGTTGCTGGAGGGCTGATGTGTCCTGAATTGTCACAGTGGGTGGTTTTGTCTGAAATAGTGGACATTATTCAGGTTTTTTACTTTCAAAATGCTAAGCTTTACTGTTTCGTCTCCCTCAAATGTGTGCCACCGGTTTCGTGTGCTGCCTAAACTGCTTTTTCGTCGTTTAAGTGTCTGTGATTCAGACAGAGCTCTTTGAGCTTTCAGCCGAGCATTTTCTGACTCGAGTATTTGGCAGGCATTTTCTGTTTCTTGGCGCTTCTTCTCGGCTTCTGCAAGGCGCTTTGCGTGCTCCTATAAAAGGAGAACATAGATAAAATCAAGGATGCAACTTGAGGTTGCATACTTACCTCTGCCTCTGATTCTTTTCGCAAAAGCTCCTGCTCAAGTCGTTCGATTCTTTGGCGTTCTTGGATCAGTTGATGAAGGAGAGCCTCACCAGTGGGGTCCTTCTGTTGATAGTTTGGGCTACTTTCTACTAACGAGTGACACCTGTCTCTATCAGCTATTGGCGCCATAGTAACAAACTGAGTCAATCAGTGATTTAACCTTCTTCAGGCGCAGCCAATTTGCTAGAGTGATTTGTTCTGCTGGGCGGCCGCTTTTATGCTCTCTTCTCCCACTGCGCTTTTTGTTGAATCCGCTTACTGATTTCTTATCAGTTTTGTACCAGGCTGGCTTCAAAAGAATTTGCCGCTTTGCACGCACTTGTGTATTTTTGGTAAATCCACCCTAGTGGGTCTGCCCTGGTAAAGTTGTTGTTTCGTGAATAGTGCTGTTTATCAACTCTTATCAGGGTGTTGAAGAATGTGCAAGTGCATCAGTCAAAGTCAGCCCACTATTTTCCAAAACACAGTTTCTCCATAATGACTTCTTAGTCACTATACTACCCATGGAACCACTTGAACTTTAAACATTATTTGCATTGCATTGCACATGGATATCACATGAACGGCACATTTTACCACCAAACAGCACAAGCAGCTGATTGACCTTTTTGGAGAGAGGCAACTCTTTGCCATTTGGTCTTCTTGGGGTCATACTCCTCAACTATTCTGGTGCTGGCTGCCCCCTTGGTGTGTTGCTTTCCCCCAAGAGCTATGAGCCGTCCGCCAAAGTTCACTAAGGCGTGCTGGTATCTTGGAACGGTCAGAGTATGAGGCAGACAGGTGCTGCTTCTGACAGGCATCCTTGTATCCCACACTGTCACAGCCGCACTGGCTCTCTGATCGTGCAGCCCTCCTGACAGATAAAGATTGGTTCCGATGGCTGCAACTGCTAGGTTTGGGTTGAAAGGAGCGTATCTCCAGTGATCGTTGGTGAAGAATTCGTTCTGTTCTTTGATCCAGCTGTCTGTCTCACAGTTATACACTAGCAGTTGGGTGAATCGGCCTGACCAGCCAAAAAGATAAAGTTTGTTGCCGATTGTGGCAGAAGTCGCATCACTGGTGAAGCTGAAAGGCAGAGAACTGATTGCCTGAGCTTTGTTTGTCTCTGTGTTGAACACACGACAAGACAGTTCATTTTGTCCTCCAATTAGGAAGAGCTGCTCTTGAATGGCAGCCAGCACAGGCCTTTTCCTTGGTCCACGCTCGTTGTGTTGCCACCAGCTTTTGGACTGCATAAACAAGGCGCTATAAGCCTCACTTTGGTCGTTCCAACTTTTAGCTTTCCAGTCAACTGTCACCATTTGATTTCGGTCTTCTCCCTTGAGGATGTAGATGTAGTCTCCAATCTTTTCGGCCATCATGCAACTGTCATTGTATCCCATTGTACGAATAGGACCGTTGTCTAGTCGCACATTTTTTATGCTTTCGTCTGGGTAGTAAAGCTCAGCACAGGAGTGGTCCATCACCAAGATCACCTGCCCAAACGTGTCATGGTTTTTTAGGGTTTCAAGTGGCTTCGCCTCACTGTGTTCAACCGAGAGAGCTTTGTTCAAACTCAGAGGTGCTGTTTTCAGCTTCATCTGAGTAGAACTGTTTATGGCATTGTCAAAAGTGTGCGGTCTTCCTCTGTGGTACTCCAGTGTCTTTGCCAGTTGGTTCTTCATGTGTTGACCTTTTAGGATCTGATTTTCGTTCATCAGTTCTTTCTTGTCATTCTCAAGTTTGCTGTTTTTATTCATTGCTTCAGCTAGTTTTGTGGAGAGGCTCTTGAATAGATCAAAACGATTGAGTAAAACCAGACAAGAAAAATCAGTATGAAACCTGATTTTCTCCTTCCAGTGCATTCACTTTATCTTCCAATTGCATCGATTTGTCATCTTCCTCATTCAACTGTTCTAGTTTCAAGGCAAGCACCTAAATTTTTGTCATTGTTGCCCAAAGTTGTCATGGAGAGGCATTCTCTACATAGTTCTCCTCTTCCAAAGTTTCTATTTTGCTGGCTAGGTAGCTGTTTTTCTCTCGCTCTGCAGCCAACTCGTCCCTCAGATCTTCACATTTGTCATTGGCACTTTCAAGATCATTCTGGAGTCTTTGAGCTTCAAGAATTGACCGACCTCGTTCACGCGTTACAACCGGCTGCTCCTCTACTTAAAAGTCTCAGTTAATTATGTGATGCACGAAAAAGGTGTACAAGTGCCTAAAGGGCCCTAGTGGCAGCTGTTGTATTACTATAGTACATTTCAAAATTCAGTGTGTTCTGTGTTTTTTGCGAATAACTCCTTATGGAAGTGTCAGAGCACTTTTTACCTCCTTACCTAAGTTGTAGAGGCTAACTGTAACCCTTAAGGGACCCCTAGACCCCCGGCCAGAGCTCTACAGTCGTGTAACTTAATCTGCGCACCGTTCTCTTGTAATGCTAATTTGCGCAAGGGAAAAATCAGCTTTTTCTGTTGTTGGCCTGAATGCGACTTTTTAGTGAATCAGAATCTAGAGACGATGGGATTTCAAAAATGTATTCATATTGATTCTGGGCATACATGTAACAGGTCATCCGCCGATGGGGGGAGGGGGGGTGGGGGGGTCTGGCGCCGGCCGGGGGGGGGGGAGTCTGTGCCAAAATTTTGGGGGAGGGGGGGTGGGCACTAAAAAACGCTCAAAAATCGAAAAAATCGCAATTTTTTGGCTAAAAATTGCCAAAAATCGCTAATTTGGGCTGAAATACAGCTAAAAAGTGCTGTTTTGCAGGCGATTTTGGCAATTTTTGTGTGTGAAATTGTAAAAGATTGCAAAAATTTGCTCGAAAATTTACTTACCAGAAAAATCGGAGGGGGGGGGTCGGTGAAATCGTCTCGGGGGGGGGGGCATCCGGGGGGGTTTGGCCTAAGTCGGGTGGGGGGCAGACCCCCCAGACCCCCCTGTTACATGTATGATTCTGGGTTCCAGAGATAATCACAGTTGACATTAGTTCAAATTTATTTGCTGACCATGAAAACCCTTAGTGCCTACTCTATCGGGATTTCCTTAACCGCAGAAACAATGTAAATTGACAAATAGTTATTTTCGTGCAAGGACCACATACTACAGTACCCGAATGGCTTCAGAAGGGTCCTGAGATCGATTCAAAACACTTAAAAGTACATTTTTAACCACAGTGGAGGGCTTAAACTGCTACATACAACCAGAGAAAAAATATAAATGACCTAATCTTGGAAAAACCGGGAATACTGTATCAGGGTCAATTTTTCAGGGTTCTTATGTGTCTCAATCGACGTAAAACTAAATTTTAAACCATTTGTGAATATCAGCAAAGCGGTCGAGCTGCTCTCTAGTTATTTCAATCTACCCAGAAATCTGAAAATCGCCAAAACGGCCATTTTTCGCATTTTCAGTCAACTGTGATGGTGTATATCTCTGGGTTTGACCTAGGATCAATGTGAATATATTTTTGAAATCCCCATGCTCTCTACATTCTGATTCACTAAACATCGCATTCAGCCCAACTACAGAAAAAGCCGATTTTTCCCTTGCGCAAATTAGCGTTAGAAGGGAACGTTGCGCAGATTAGGTTACACGACAGTACAAAGCTCTGGCCCCTCTAGAACTTGGTTATGAGGCAAAGAGCGCTCCGATGCTTCCATAAGGAGTTACTCGCAAAAAACATAGAATGCACTGAATTTTGAAATGTACTATACTGCAGAATAAACTATTACAAAAAACAAGTGAATTACTGAATATGTCTAAGTTAACACAGTTTTAGTACAGCACTGCTGGTTTTATGAGTTTTGTGGCCGATTTGTTCTTCATACCTCCACAAGAAAGGGATGTAGGGTACGTCACCGGTAGAAACTTGTTTGTGAGGCTCTAAGAACACTAGAAAAACTCATACTTGGTGGTAGATCTTCCTGGTACGATTGGCAGTCCATTTTCTCTCGACTGGGCTCGTTTTACTCAGCAGAGCTTGTGTTGCTGTGTACCCAAGCGCTCTGTGCGTTAGTTGGCCGTTTAAGCCCCTGTTTTGTTTTCGGTTTGTAAACACCATTTTCGGTTCTATCACTGATCCATCGGGTTCAAAGTGCAATCTTTTGACTAAGCGTCCACTTTCATTTAGATTGAACCAGCACATTGAAATGAAATGGTGTAATTGGTGAATCAGTGCATCCAACGATGCCACCGTTTTTGAAGTTGATCAATCCAACCACCTTCACTAATAGAGCGTTTGGCGCATTGGCGTCTGAACTACTCAAACTCGTGCCTTGCTGTTCGGCCAATTTTGAGCTGGCAAAGCGGTCAGTGCTTCTTTGTCTTGGTTGTGGTATGATTAAATTCGGTTTCTGTTTAGGTTTGGCTTTCCAAGAGGTACCAAACCTAAACCTCGGCTGAAATGGGACTGGGAAGCACTGGATGAAATGACAGGAGGAAAATATACCCACAAACCATTGCAGATTCCGCGACTAGGTGGACGGGATAAAATAACCAGTGAGTACATACGTACATACTTGTTACTCGATTCAAACCCCGTTCCTAGTCAACCGTAAACTTACGTACGTAGCTTGAAAAAGGCTAACTTAGTATGGATATGCTGTTTTTGTGCTTTAGAACGAAAAGTGAACCAGCATGTGGGTGGTGGAGTAAAATTCGATGTTTTTCTACTTGACAAGCACCGCAGAGGACCTGCTGTTCCCGGCGAATTTTATGAAGAAAGGGTAGGCAGAGGGAAAGAAGCCTCCAGATTATTATTGTTAGGGGCTGCTTCTAGGTGTTGGAAGTGCGACGAGACCCAAATAGAACTGCCTTCATAGCGTTGGTTGCTGGTTGTAGAGGAAAGAGATGGCTGCTCGCCACGGAAAACATGGAGGCCGGACAGATTATCAAAACCAGTCAACACATACCCAAAATGAACGGTTAGCTGTTTCTTCTTCCTCCTACTCCCTTCCTTCTTCAGCTAGTACGTATTGTAAGTCTCTCACAAAGGAAGTTTGCTTTGCAGTACAAACCACAGAAAGCATGCGATTTTCCGTGAGACACGGCTGTGTTTAAGGATAGGGCGTTCCGGCCGGCCGAAATGCTCATCAAGGCGGCCAATTTCCGTGACCTGGATAAGGTTTTGCGCCATACATGTAACAGGTCATCCGCCGAAGGGAGGAGGGGGTTGAGGGTCTGGCGCCGGCCGGGGGGTCTGAGCCAAAACTTTGGGAGGGGGTGGGCACTAAAAAACGATCAAAAATCGAAATTTTTTGGCTAAAAATCGCTAATTTGGGCTGAAATACAGCTAAAAAGTGCTGTTTTGCCGGCGATTTTGGCAATTTTTTGTGTCTGAAATTGTAAAAAATCGCAAAAATTTGCTCAAAGAATTACTTGCCAGAAAAATCGGGGAGGGGTCCCCATCCGGGGGGGTCTGGCCTAAGTCGGGTGGGGGCGGACCTCCAGACCCCCTGTTACATGTATGCTTAGCCAGAGATGGGCTAGCATTTCGGCTGAGGGGGGAGGTAGAATTTTCAATTCCTGAGGGGGGTAGGAGCGCCTGAGGGGGCGCTGAGGGGTGGTAAGCCAAAAAAAGTCCGATTTTTTGCTAAAATCATGATTTTTTGGCTTATTTTTCATTAAAATAAGTTAAAATAAGCTATTCTGAGCTCATTTACACCTAATCCAGGCATATTTTTATCATAATTTTCTATACAAAATTCTTCCAAAAAATTCCTGAGGGGGGGTAGCTGCCTGCTGAGGGGGTAGGTCAGAGCCTGAGGGGGGGGCCAGCCCCCCCCCCCATCAGCCCCCCCCCTTTGCCCATGTCTGTGCTTAGCGCTTCTCCTTTTGTGACATTCCGTGGCTGATGGAAAACCGTATGCTTGCCGTGGTTTTAGCGCAAAAACATCCCTGAGTCGCGAACTGAAACGTCTCTCTGGTCCACTTGCATTAATAAAAAGTAGATTGGCTGTTGTATAAGAATGGTCTATATTTCAGTGAAGCCGCAAGAGGGTTGGGCCTATGCATTGGGTGCCTTACCGGTGGGAACCTTAGTCAACAGTCTGGAGAAAACGCCGGGCAGTGGCGCCTCCCTAGTGATTTGTGCCGGTGGTGCAGCCACTGTGGTCAGAAATGACAAGGACAGCGACAGAGTAATTGTGCAGGTGATGCTTCTGCTTTGTAATCTGCTGAAGGGCAGGCCGTTCTGGTCTGAGCTTTGGTAGGTAGGTAGAGAGAGAGACACCTGTTACATGGCGGTAAATCGGTAGCTGCAGATGGCGCACAAGTACCAGTATTCGTTCGACCAACGCTGCGTGGCCACCGTGGGCAGACTGTCGAATAGAGAGTGGAAGAGTCTCAACTGGGGCTCTGGCAACATGAAGCGGCGGTTCGGAATTAAACAAAGCAGTGGTCTGTGGCACAGGAAGACCGGTTACGACGGACGCAAAGTCCATCCGCTGCCTCCTATCAAAGAGTATGGCTTTTTATTTTTGCAACCGCATTTTCTACAGTATAGAGCAAAAATGTCGCGTCGATTTTTTGCCCTTCGTACAAACGTTTCGTTTGTTGGCCGCAGTAAGCTCTTTATCGATTTGGCTCAAATTTTCCAAGATTTATTAACATGACAATTGGGTATGTTTTGTGATAGTTTGACCTGCTGGTTCTGTGGGCCGAAAACTAAAAATCAGGTAAACTAAAACTAAACTAAACTAAACTATGCAAATTATAACTTTTCGAGCAATCCATGAAGTATAGCTTTGAAACTTGCAGCAGTGATTGGTTTTGGGATTGGGAATAACTTAACTGACTGGGCTTAAATGGCACTGTAATTGCAGAATTTAGAAAATATTTCTATTACATATGAATTTTCTTTGCAAAACCGGTAAAATAACCATTTTATGATGTCCCACAATGTTTTTCGGAAATCCAAAATATTAAAATGGACATTTTGCTGGTTTATTACAGTCGGGCACTTCAGACGGTTTATGGTACTGACTGGCACCATTATGGTACCGGTACCTAGGTTAGTGCCACTAGCCTAAACGGTACCATACATGTGCATGGGGGGTGCCCAGGGGGGGACAGGGGGGGACGAAAATGAAAATCTACCTAACGTTGCCAGAGGCTGCTAGAAAGCCTCCAGATGCGTTTTTAAGCCACAGAAATCAATTTTGGCAACTACGCAACTACGCACCCTTCCTCCAGGCAACTACGCACCAAACCCGAAATTTTTTCAAATTTTCCTCGAAAATTTCGATTTTTTGCCAATGTTTCTATCAGAAAAGTGGTTTTTTGGGAATTTTTTGTCGAAAATTTCATTTTTACCGCAAATTTTTGAATTTTAACCGAAAATTTAGTATTTTTAACCAAAATTTTGGACAAAATTCAAATTTCCCGCCAAAATTTGAATTTCCCACCGAAAATTTGCACCTATATCCAGCCAACTACGCACGGAGACCTGGCCGTCCCTCCCTGAGCCGCCGACCATGCACATGTATGAACGGTACCATAAACGGCGTTAAGTGCCGGACTGTATTAGTCATTTTTCTAAACTTCTTAATTCGTCCAGTTCCCTTTGAGCTACGGAGTGTCCAGTCAAAACTTTATGCCCAATCCCAATACCAACCAATCGTTCCTAAAAGCTTCAAAGCAAAACTTTAAGGATTACTCGAAAAAGTATAATTTGCATAGATCACTATTTTTTTTAGTTTTGGACCCACCGAAGGAGCAAGAGTTGTAACTTTCTCACCAACTTTGCTCCGGTTATCTTGTTAATAAATGCTGAAAATTTGAGCCAAATCGATAAAGTACGTTCGAGAGAAGGCAAAAAAAATCGAACTGATATTTTGTGCTCTGTACTGTATAAACTGATGGGAGCGCAGAATCAGTGAAGAAAGCTGAGCGTTAAAGTTTTACTTACACCTGCTATTGTAGAGAGCGTAGATAACCAGTATCATAATCATACAGAGCACCAAAACGAATATGATTCCGATCCGGGTACCGGTTCGCTTGCTGGGCGCCGGGTCGGACGGCTCGTTCTCAAGCATTTGGTCACTTAGCTTCTCTCCCAAACTCATGGCTCAGCACACAGACAGACAGACATGCGATAGGGAGGGGAGAGCAGCTGAAACCAACTAAAGTAGTAAAGGAGGTAATAGATTTCCCGGGTGACGCCGCTTGCACACCTAGCCGTGCCGGTTGAAGTTCGATATATCGACTCCAAGTCTAAACACGAATGAATATGAGACTCATATTGATGGCAGATGCTACCTGGTCCACTGCTGCGCCTGCTCGTGGCTTGTAAATTAGCCCGGCGTTAAATGTCCGCGCCGCACGGCACGTCAGTTGGCTGCAATTTAGTGCCGCTGCTAAAGATCACCCGCAAGTCACAGCTGCATACTGTGGTATGACCTTACATGTACTAGGGGTTTTTACCCCCTAGCTAGAAAGGCCAACCCCCTCACCCACCCGCCCCCTACGAGACAGTTTATGAACCCCCCAAAATACAAGTACAAGTAGCCGCTCCAGTACTAACTAACTGACTCAGAAATAACTAGTCGCGTCTCGTCCATAGGTTGTTTATTGTATCCCGTGTGGTGCTGCTAACCCGGCATCCGTGACAGCGGTTGTTTGTAGGTTCGAAACCGGCCGAAGCAACTGGAAGTAGTCGACGTAAATCCAAATCCAGGCCGGTGATGGCTAGTAGATAAATGGGAACTGAACCGCACCTAATTGCAGCAATGGGAAGGGTTGTTTGTAGGCAGGGCTACCCCATTGAAGGGCTCCGAAAAGAGCGAGGTGTGTCCTGAGCTATCCGAAAGGACAGTGGAACTAAAAAACAAACAAACAAACAAATAAACACAAACAAACAATAGTTTTTAGCTTAAAATTCGTTTGGAAAGCAAATTTGCCGTTTCCGCTGCTAATATTTAAGAGGAAACGGTGTTCTTGGAAGCCCTTTTTATCGCTTTTTTGCTTGTTTTTAGTCTAAAACGCTATTTGGCCGCTTAAAATAGCTATTTTTAGCTTCCTTACTGAGAAAAACGTGCTGAAAACGCATTTCTAGGCGTTTTGGAGCTTTTTGAAATTATGGACATCCCTCTGGGCGAAACCCACTTCCCGACGTTGGCCCGGACCTGTCACATGTATGGTCCAACCGTGCATGCGCATGGGCTGATTTTCAATTGTGGAGTGGTAGTGGTTGGCTTGATTGGTACCAGACGTGGACAGAAAGCTTGTCTTTCCTGGGATTAAAAGATTGGTTAACTTGCAAAATTTGGGAAAGATCGGAAAAAGCGTTCGTTAGACGTATTTTTAAATTAAACGTCCGAAAATTTGAAGCTCTTAATTTCAGCAGGGCAAAACTCAGGACTACGGAAGGTCAACAGGCTGAATGAACTGACCAAAACACACGAGAAGTAAAGAATAATAATCTTTTACTTCGGTGCAAAGTTGACGGAATAACAGCTATTTGAATTTTTAGTCGGAAAAGTCGATAAAAGGCCAGCCAGGCTAGGCGGTCGGTTTTTTTGGCCAACACAGTGACAGCGTAAAAATTGCGCATGGCACTGTTATTTCAATAAGCCGGCATTAGCATAGCAGGCTGTTGAAAACAAGCTAGCTAAAATTGCGTTATTTTAGATCGACCGAGCCGGAGGAGCCGCCAGTTTACTCTAAATTCACCTTAACCAAAAGAGACTGGAGCGGACTGTTCGGAACCAACAAATTGGATCAGATAAGAATAGCCAATGCCATGCCCATGGACACCGAATACGAAGACAAAACTCTGGTGTAAAAATCTGATCTGCGCATAAATTTTATTATTGCCCAACAAGCCATATCACCTACCAACCGGTTGTGCCACTGATATCTTTGTTATGGTTGTTTGTGTTGCGCACTAACTACTGTACGTAGTTTACAGTAAGATGGCTCGCAAAGACGCTCAACACAGTCCCCCTGTCGACCAGTACCGTAAACAGTTGGGTAAGCACTCCAATCACGAAGCCAGGAAAGCTCTGAAGTCGGAGCGCAGACGCGAAAGAAAGTCGGTCGAAAAATCGCGTGCCACTGGCTACGGGCTCAAAATTCTCTTTCTCCTATTTTGCTTGCTTGCGGCTGTGTATGTGGGCATTTACCTCGGTCTCAAGTACGAAGATGAATACGTGAAGAGTTTTGTGGCCTGGTTCAATAACGCAGTTGAGATCTACGTCGTGCCTTACTTACCCTGGACTAAATGAAGCGGTTCATTCACTTGCTGACAATTTTTGATAGAACTCTGGGTTATGGCCGAATTACGAAACGTTGTACTATTATTTTTTACTGTAAATGTGAGTAACTCAAAAAAGTGCGCCCGAATTTTTGGCACTCAGAAAGTGTTCTTGACTTCTGAAAACCGCCGCGAACCAATTCTGTCCATTTTTGACTGAAGCTTCTTGACTCAACTGACTTTCCTTTGTCTCAATCGACCTCTCCAGTTCTCGGACCAGTCGATGGATCTGAGTCAATGTCTTTAGTTCGCTCTCCCGTTCCACCACTGCCGCGATTCGGTTTATCAGTCCGCGAGAGATTTGTACCGACTTGCGAGTTCTGGCAGTCTTAGAAGACATGCTGAATCGGGTGGGTGACTTCTCTCCGAAACAGTTGATTAGTTTTTCGGCGCCCAGAAATACGATGCCTACTAGACAGCTGATCAGGAAAGCTGCGAATGCTCCTCCTAGAGAGAGCAGACTTAGCGGTTCGCCGATATTGTACTCCTGTCCGGATTTTCGTCTGCAGTCCGCCTCGTGTCTGGCCTTTGAACTGTATTTTTTAATCAGATTCTCCATATACTTTTGAGCAACCAGAAGTGCTGTGTTGAATCTGGGCAGCCAGGGAGAGTCTTTCCTAAACATAAAGCCCAGACGAAATGTGGGAAGTTCTTTTCCTGCGATTATGTCCACTTCGCAATTTACACCTGAAATGTGATATGTTCTTGTACGTACGTACGGATTACTACAGTATAAATTTAGGGATGCGCTCTTAGGGATTTACCTTCTTTCAGTAAAATAAATAGTTTTCAGATATTGCGATTGGGTATTGGTTTTTACTGGTACTGTTCACACTCAGCACGTATTGCGTAAGATTCACATACCAAACCTACCTCCTTGCGCCAGATCGTTTAAATTTGAAAAAGTCCCCGCCCAAAATCCTTAACGGGCATGCCCGGCCCGGGTACATCTCTACCTTTGTCCCTAATTCCCGAAAACCAAACCGCATGACAATACTGCAATTGGAGTACACCCCAAAAAGGGCTATAAAGATTAGAGATACCTTTAACAATATCGATGACTATATCCTCCGTGGGCATGACAAACTTTCCGGAAGCTGCCATGTTAACAGCCTCTTCGTAACTAGCAACAAATCGCAGCGGGTTGGTTTGAGTGGCTCTGGAGAGCATCCGGAAGTAGGTCTCGTTGGAGAAGTTGATCGACTCGGAAAACCAGTGCGCACTGATTCCGTAGATAATAAGTGTGAGCTGCTTGAGCTCGATCTGTCGAATCATCTGCCAGCTGTCTTTGAACAGGTGCGGTCGCGGCTTCTCCAGCAATTCGGTCAGAATGCGCGCCTTGTACAGATTGGTGAACAGAATCAGACTCAGTCCCGAGATCACCACCATCGCCTAAAACGGCATCCGCTTTCTCGCTCTACCTACAGTATGTATTGCTAAGGAATATATCAGCTATATACAGTCATGTCTCGTTAATCCAGATATTTGTCATCCATCCGGACAAATTTGTCCAGTACCGGTAGAAACAAACAACTTTTTCGTTCAGTATACCTGAACGGAAAATTTTGCACAACCGTTGTATGCCAACAAGCTGACATTTTTTCCTGCAAATTTGTCAGCCGCTACTGTTTCTACAAAAGAAGAGCTAGACCAATTTACAGAAGAAACGGCCTAGAATTGAGCTCACAGCAGCCTTTCAAATTTTTCCATTTAGGTGAGCTGAACGGAAAATCGTTCGTTTCTACCGGTGCAGGTCCCAATTTCCCTCGTGTTATATGTCTTGTTAATCCGGACAATTAGAGGTCACCACAGCATCGAAATATCTGTTTCAAAGTGATTACTTAATCTGGATTTCTTTAAAAAAGTCATGTCAAAATCCATGCGTACCTCTTCAATTCAGATGAGTTGTGAATGGATTATGCATTTTATTACGAATATACATGTAACAGGGAGGGGGACATACATACATACATCCGCCGACAGGGGATAGGGGTTGGGGATTTAGCGCCGTAGGGGATCTGATGAGCGCAAATTCTAGGGAGAGGTTAAAAAACGCTAAAGATCCGAAAAAATCGCAATTTTGGCCTAACAATCGCTAACTTGGGATCAAATACAGCTAAAAGGTGCTGTTTTACATTCGACTTTCGCATTTTTGGCACCGAATATTCCAGAAAAGTGTAGAAGTTTCCTGAAAACATTACTTCCCAGACAAATTGGAGGGCAACGGTCGGAAAAATCGTCTCAGGGGGTCTGGCTTAGGTCAAGTGGAGGCAGACTACCTGCTACATTACCTGTACCTATGTAGTAGTATGGTTAAACAGATACCTGAACAGACGTTTTGCCAGGCGCAAATCCGACATTGCCCATCAAAGCAAATCTCGAATAAACAATTTCAAAGCCGAGACGGCATAGACGCATGGCAACGATCGAAACAATAATACAAGCCCACAAATTCAGGTTGAAGACGGTGAAGGGAAGCCAGGCGGTGAGTCCCAAGGTCGACTGGACAGCTTTGGTCACAAAGACCAACTGGAACTGAGTTATGGGGTAGGAAAAGGCAAAGTCCTCCCTTCTAACCGCCGTCTCCGTCCATAAAACGGCAGTGGTGTCGATAGAACCGTTGAGAACCATGCCCAAAACGCCGGACCAGCTATTGTTTTCCGATTGAAAGGTGCCAGTTTGTCGGCGAGAGAAGGGCACCACTCTAAAGGGAACCTTCAAAAGTCGCAAAACCAACACGAGCAATTCGGCAGTGACCCCGGGGTACTGACACTCCGGTCTGGGAAATAAATTGGTCACTCCGCAAGGGTTCACATAGAGGTGGTCTTCATAAGGAAAGGTAGCTATTTTGAACACAGAGTCCTGCTCCATTTGGTTCGTTATAAGCTTTTCTGTAGGTACGGCACAGCAAACTGATAGCCATTTATTTATTCAGCGGTCTATAATTGACGGAAGGAAAGTGGCTGTGTCAACAGAAGACACTTAGAAATGTCGAAAGTTAGCCGACCACTACACGTACGTATTTATTTTATAGACACACATGCGCTGCCCAGACCAGATCGTAATCATACTGACTACAAATGTGTGAAGTGAGAAAAGAGAGTTACTAGGCTTTGAGAACTTTAACAAGAGAGTCAAGTTGACTTTTGCACCAGAGACAGCGCGAGTGCTTGAGGCAGAGTTGGGCACAGCTCTCACAGCTGACCAGACAGCAACAGGGCTTGAACACGTAGCACCGGGGTTTCTTCTCTCGCGGACACAACAGACACCTGCCCTGAACGCACAACCACATTAGTTGTCCTGCCCATTCATAAACTACCATATTCAGAGTACTGTTGGCAAAATATTGAATTTGTGGAATACATAACATATACATATACATATATGTATATGTTTTCCGATGACCAATACATATACATAATATGTATATGTATTTTTTCAAAAAATATGTACATAAAATACATATTATACATATTTTTTCAAAGCCAGGAATTAAGTTGAAAAATGCTGATAAAAGAGTTGTTTGCGACTGAAATTAGAAAGGGTCTATGCTTGGACCTGATTAGCATGAAATTGATTCAGTACGTCAGTCAAATTAGCAATAATTTCCACATTTAAGTTCTGTTAAAAATCCCACGTACAGTCAGTCATTTTCTGTATGGGAGACCTGTGCAATGAACTTTGTTTTTGAAACCGCAGTGGCCAATAATTTCGAGTAGGTCAACTAGCAAAAGAAATGAGCATTTTTCTCCTGCCATTTATCCATTGAATTTGAAAATCTAAATGTTCCCTCATTAGAACTCCTTTTTGGTCGCTTCGCACCACTTTACACGGTGATGGTATTACTCAATTAAAACACCAAATCTGTGGTTTTTCTACCACTGGAGCAAATTCAGACATTGGCATCCTAAGAAAATGTAATTTCATGCTATGGATGGCAGGCTGAGACTTGAAAATGCAGCATTTCATCAGAAATTCAATATGTATTTTCAAATATGTATTTTAAATACATAGTGGCCTCAGAATACATATACATAAACATATACATATACATATATGTATTCCAACAATAATACATAATATGTATTTTTTACATATACATATACATATATGTATTCCACAGTAATTCAGAGAGGGTACACATGTAGCTGGGCTTTCGGGCAATTTTTCTCATCCAAAATAGGGTTTCAGGCTGAAACTTTCAGCACTATGCCCAAAGGGATTTAAGCCATACGTGAGCGGAAAAAATGGAGGGGGTATGTTGCTTAAAGGTCGCTAAAATTTTCGGAGGGAGTCGGGGCGGGGCAGCGCCTACCGGCGAGCGTTACAACAACAACTCCCGGCCATACATGTAACAGGTCATCCGCCGAAGGGGGAGGGGGTTGGAGGTCTGGCGCCGCCCGGGGGGGTCTGAGCCAAAATTTTGGGAGGGGGTTGGGCACTAAAAAACGCTCAAAAATCGAAAAATTCGCTATTTTTTGGCTAAAAAACGCCAAAAATCGCTAACTTGGGTTGAAATACAGCCAAAATCGCCTGTTTTACAGGCGATTTTGGCAATTTTTGTGTCTGAAATTGTAAAAAATTGCAAAAATTTGCTCAAAAATTTACTTGCCAGAAAAATCGGAGGGGGGGTCGGCGAAATCGTCTGGGGGGGTGGTCCCATCCGGGGGGGCTGGCCTAAGTCGGGTGGGGGCAGACCCCCAGACCCCCTGTTACATGTATGCTCCCTCCCGGACCATGTATGGTTTCAGCGACCTATATTAGGTGCGCAAAAGTGGGTTTCTGCGAGCTTTTTTGGGCTCAAAATAGGGGTTTGAGGACCAAAAATCGGGTAAAAATCATGTCTGAACTGCAAAAATGCCCTTTAAAAACCCTTAGATTTTGTTTAAAACGTGCAAAAAACCTATTTTATTCAACTTATTTCAGCTAAAATGCATTTCTAGAACCCTATCCGATCCGATCCGATGTAAGGGGGGACCTTACAGCCCTACGCTCAGACCTATGCGGTCCATTACGCGACCCCCCATGGTTCGTCATCTCGGACGTTTCCCTTCTATCACTGCCAGCCACTCTAGCCATGCTGTTGGGCGCCAGGTACTAAGAGAGTGCCTGGCGCGTTAACGTCATGGTGCTGTCAGCTCCCCAAACGGCCGTCCAGCCCTACGGACTAAACCGGTATAGGCCTTATTACTGGTTTCTCAGACAGCTCCTGACGTCGTCGATCTTCTCCTCCAACGTGGCATGCTTTTGGAGAGGCTTCGGTGCAATGGCAGATCCGGTCGGTTCCCATTTTACCTACTAGCTGCAACCAGCTTTCGGCGGCCTGGGTGGAGCGTTGTGCCGACGACCAACTCTTTGCGGCAAGAAACTTGCCGCGCCGAGATGATGAGCGCATGACATCGCGCACAGTGGCTATGCGGCCTAAACCACTACACCAACTGTGCCGGCGACCCTTAGGGAACAGGTGAACCTGGCTAGTCCCTAAATGGCAACGCCTTCTCTCCGGGGCGCGTAGCTCGTTTCTGTTGCTACGTGATTGTTGGTTTCGGACTCTGGCCTAAACTGTCAGCACAACCTTCCTATGCCCGCTGGGACCCCTGCCACTGATGACGCCTTGTGCAGATGGTTTAATGTGCAGCCGGGCCGCCCATATCTCGGCTGTACGACAGCTAAACCCAGTGGTACAGAAGGGTCGGCCGCCTGACTTTTGAAGCTTGAAGATGAAGCCTATTTGTTCCCGGCTACGAACAACAACAACAACAACCCTTAGGGAAAAACCGTTTTTTTCTTTAAAAACACAGCTCACATCCCTGCACTACATAGACTAGCAAACTTAGCGGGGTAGGGTACATAGGCTCTCATGAGCGCACTCAGTTGGTATCGAGCAGACGGGTTGGGTTCACTTGGCCGAAATCATTTCGTAGAAAATCAGTTGGCCGAATACGTGCCGCCGAATGTTCAGTTGGCCGAAAATCAGTTGGCCGACTGTACGATTCGCCGAATGTTCAGTTCGCCGAAAGTTCAGTTCGCCGAATAACAAATAATATGTTCAGGTAGGTAATCTATGACCCTCAGACTTACCCTCTTACTAACTGCCCCTCCCTTAGCAAATGGCCTGGCCGACCAGGTCACTCTGCTTGCACAGTCAGACGTTGTGCCGTAACTATGGCTGATGCGTTGATAAAAACCAGGCGCGGTGTAGCACCTTCTGCCATGAGGGCTATGTGTTGACGTTGTGGACAAGAAAAGCGACGACGGTTTAACTGTTCACTGGAGATGCCGACGGCGAAGCGCAGGTGTGTAAAGGGCGACTAATTTCTCGAAATGGACAGGTCGGTTGCAACCCCAGGCGGCGCTGCCACCTACCCTCTTGTACCAAACTGAGCGTTTAGGTCGGTCGCGTATCTAATGAGCACAATCATGCGCCTGATCGTGCCAAGGTGGAGGTAGCGCAACACTCGCGCTGAAGAAGGAACCAGCGGCACGGAACGCGTGAAGCTACGACTTGCTGTCATCGCACGAGTACACGGCGCAGTGAGCAAGGCAGCGGCTGGTCAGAATGCCCTCGCTTGGAGCGTACAAACAGCAAGTTCCCGAAGAGTTCGCAAAGTGAAGGAAGCTGCACCGATTAACCCTGCCCGCCTGGCGGATCTGGTCATCCCTGGCG
>JASANB010002403.1:0-23289 GCA_030248155.1 Sabatieria punctata | reverse complement strand
TCGGATCGGATCGGAATCACTAAGCGCCCGACTAATCTTTCATGTGTTCTTCGCAGAAAAACGGGTCGTCCTCATCGATCTGCTCCTTGTAAAGCCTGTCAGCGCAATCAGAGCAGGTGAAATTTCTGCACTGGACGATTTTGCGACCTTGTTGAACTTTGTTGTCGCAATACGTAGTACCAGGTCTGGGCAAGAGAATTGTCATCCCACTCACAGTTACAAGAGTAACAGGTGTTGCTATCACCCTCCTCAGCATCTGATTCGTCAGATGAGCTGACCGTGGCAGCTCTAGCTCCAGATTTGCGCTTTCTACCATGTAGCTTATGCTTCTTGGCGGCAGCCGATTCTTCAGCTGATTTCAGCCGACTGCGTGCTTCAGCTGACGTAAAAATTTCGCCAGACTTAAACTTTTGGTATCTTTACACTACTATTTGAACTAGAAAGACAGTAATACAAATTTACAAACCAGTGTTGCGTAATATGTCACGTTTGAGCCAATAAATATAGAAATATAGGGGGTGTTCAAACTTAGGCACCTTAGGTACAATTTCATACAGACGAAGCGGTGCGTTGCAGAAAAAATCTGATGCCACAGATGAAAAGAGCATATATGAAAACCTATTGTCCCGCCGGGTGCTTATGCTGTAACACTTATAGGGAGCTTAGCGCAAGACAATTAAAAAATTCGGTGTTCGACTAGTCACCGTTTCAGCTGATCCTATTCCCTTACAACTGATCTTTGTTACGCAAAAGCAGAGCAGCAAATAGCCAAGACCCCACACGACGTGCGAACCTTAAATCAAGGTTCTAGCGCTTACAGAAATGGAGTACGGTGGCCGGGACCTTCCAGTGTTCAAACTTAGGCACCTGTTCAAACATAGGAATCTTACTCTACTAGCTGCTTAATTGGAATCCGGGGCTAAAAATAGTTCAATAAGCCTGCTTGCGCTAAAATATAGATGGAAAATGCTTATTTTACAACTTCAATCCGGTCGAGAATTACTGTTAAGACAGAGACAAAAATACTACTCACTTTCTTTCCTGAGAACTTCTATCAACTCTGTCCCATTGCAAGAGTCACCATTAGAACACTGAAAAATTTGGTAAAGGATAGTTTGGACAGCCAAACCAACTTCCTGCTGACGATCGGAACAGTCTGAGCTGGAGTCGGACGACGTAAACCTGACATGAGTGGCTGTGCTCTTAGCCAACTTAGGAGCAGCAGCAAAAGAGCTGAATAATCGATCCACTTCTGCCTTCTCTTCCGACATCTACAATTACAAAACTTAACCACCTGTGTTCTAAGATCACATGTACTTTCTGACCAGTTACCGTGAGAGCGGTTTTCGCGCTGCATTCAAATTTTAGAATGGAATAAATAATTGAACAAGCACATATACGGGCCGCGAGGGGGTTTGGGTGGCGTTTACCTATCCCCTCGTCGGCCAATTCCACCCCCTCGAAATTTTTCGCTTATTTAACGCAAAATAGGCGTTTTTTTGGACTTTTGTCTCTCACCTCACGAACCCTTCATTGGATTCATCCAAACATCTATGTAGACGTCTTCCCAAGTTTTATGCCACAAAAACAGCAATTAGCAAACCCGATACCTAGTCAAGAAAGCTTTCAAGACCGGCCACAATAACCGACTTTTTGTTTTTCGCACATCGCCCAAATCCCCTGTTACAACCCATCAGTAAAACGTGATATCTAATACTAATAACTATATATCATATTTCACGCCGCTATCATCTAGGCCTATCTTTTCATGAAATAAAATCGTCATGGAGTCGATTGCCACCTGCTCAAAATGGACCAAGAACGGGATGGAAAAATTTTTTCTTTCTGATTGGAGGGTGCTGTGAACGGTTAGAAAGTGCAGTTTCCCTTATTCAGAATATGCAATCCCCACCTTCGTACGTTCACTTTTCCGCAGTTATGAGCCAAATGCAGGGAAAAGTCCTAAGAAACGTTTTTCAAATTTTCAGGGGGAAATGTCAAAATCTTGTTTGTATTGTCTACTTGCATCCAAACATGAATTTTCAGCCAAATGGCAAAACTTCTTTGCCGGATTATCATATCCTGAAGACATAGTCTCCTAACTATCCTAACTCGGGCGGCGGGCACAAAGGTAATATCGAATCGGCGCTGGAGGAATCGGCGCTCGGCGCTAATTTTTGATTTGTTGCGTGAGCATCTAAAATACTAAGAAGCGCGAAATATAAATTCTTCTGTTGCGTGAACATCTAAGATACCATAGCCAGCGCGAAATTTAAATTCTAAACACATTATTTTCGAAATTTCTCGTTGTGCCAAGGATTGCCGCACGATTATTTCTGATTTGCAATATACACTGTAAAGAACCCTTCAAGGACTCGACCGAATTCAGATGACTCGACCTCTTCAGAAGCTGTAAGTTTCTAATGTCCACGTCAGTAAGGGGGATAGACCGATAATGACTTCACAGCTGCCTTAGCTAAACCATTTTCCGTTCTAGAGGAACGGCTTTTTATCACCTACTTCCATAGGCATTTTTCTGTCCGTAAATCAAATAAAGATGAACGAAACAGTGCCATACATTGACGACGAAATCGGTGTCAAGCATTTTCCGGAGGGCCTGTTTGACAAATATAAATACAGTATTTACAGTAAGTATGTTGGTCGGATGCTTCTGAATTTTCCAGCGTTGCTTGGTTTGTTGTACGTACGTACATAGCCATCTACGTATTCTAAATTCATAAAGTTGCATTTTGTCAACCATGTTGTACGGTAAGGTTTGGTGGCCTCATGCTGAGTGGATCAATCGAAGTTAGAGTGCTCGTATAGGTTAATGATACGCCAACAGTTGAATAACTTTTCTCGCTACCTCTTGTGTGCCATGTTACTGCTGAGTCGCAAGTAAGCAAGCAACGTTTCACTTCTCACGCAACAGAGTGTGATTCGCCGGAGCAATAGTTTCTGTGCCCTCACACTGATCTAGTACTGTACTGGTGAGCTAATATTGCGTCAACCCTCGCCAACCTTTGTCTTATTTCTAAACAGGATCCAGCACGCCCATCCACAACGCCTACTGGCCAGTGCCATGCCATCATGATGGCAGAAGTATAAATCCGCCTTAAGGCTGTCTGTATGTATTATGTAAAAGTGGGAACATGTAAACTCGCGCAGCCGTTTACGGATGTATAATTCCATATTTTAGCCCAAGCGCAAACTTTTCCCGCATTAGCGCTACCGTATTTTCTAGCCCAGCGCCGAGCGCCGATTCCCCCAGCGCCGATTCGATATTACCGGCACAAATGGCGGTAATATGGATCCGGACCCCCGGACCCCCACCGAATTCGGACCCCCAGCCTGGTACGGAAACAACGGTTTGTGGATTCGGAACCCCACCCTGGGACCGTAGTTTAAATTTCCCGAAATTTTGTTTGCAAATTTCGGGGCACATTTGGACACGTCGGTACGCGGACCATTTCCCCCATCCGCCGACCACCCTAACTTTAGGGCTCAGTTTCAAGCTGATGCTTAGGTTCAGGCTTAGCTGGGTGCAGGTTCAGAGTTAGGATCATCCTTTAGGGTAAAATTTAATATGGCAGTTTGCCTTGCCAGGTGGGATTGAGCCGGCAATCGGTTTCTTTAAGCTCTGATTTTATAAATTACTGTAATGCGGTAAATTCGTTCATATAATCATTATGTAATGACTTTGCGTAACGTATTTCCCAGCAAACTGCACGTCATAGAAATAAATTAAGGCAGTTAGTAGTTTACGCACCGTACGCACCGTTCGCACCGTTACGCACCGTACGCACCGTTACGCACCGTTCGCATCAGCAGCGACCCCAACTGGGCGCCGATCTTTCGGAGTTGTGAATTTGGTTAGATCGATCAGAGAACTGTTCTATTTCAGCTTGCATTGACAAATTACGCCTTTTTGGTGGAAAAGTAGCAGGGTGCATTGAATTTTTTAACAAAAAAGCATCAGTAAAGAAAACAGAATGTGCAGAACAGAAACGGAAATTGTCACACTTTCCACAACTACTACAACTTAAAGTGAAATTGAGATAATGTACGCCCAATGGCTTCAAATCGAAACTACATGTACATGTACTGTACGTTAAAACAATTAAAATTATGGCCACTTCAGTGATTTCTGCACTTTGAAAAAATTACGTAATTAAGTCGCCGCCAACCCCCTCTCCCACCGTAATGATTAGTAGTCATTTGGCGAACCTCCCGCCCCCATGCCATTACATTATTTTAATACATGCCCCAAAGATTCGGTGTTAGTTAGAGCAGCTTTCTGGACATTTAGTGCAGTTGCTTTTTGTGTGATGCTTGCATGGTATTAGCTTCTTTCTGTTAGTCTGCCCATGATGTGAGCTTTCGAACGCTGGATAGCATGTGTCTCAGCTAACTCGGCCCTCTGAGAAACGCCCTTTTCCTTTAGGGGTGTTTTCGAGTTTTACTATGGAAAATGGCCCCATCAGAGAGAACGAACAATGGATGGCCATTGCTGGCTACCCAGAGGGAGTTGGGCGGAACTGTTTTAGGGTTTTACTTTGGGGCCATAGGCATGTCCAACACACGCCATGCCGTCCGATTCCGCCGACCCCCCACTTAACATGTCTGCATACATGGAACAGGTCATCCGCCGCTGGGTACCGTTGTCAAGTAAATTAGTTTAGTAATTTACTTACTTTTTAATTTACTTGCACCTCCACAAAATAATTTACTTACTTTTTAATTTACTTTGACCGATTTACCAACAATTTAATTTGATTTTAATTTACTTTCAACTTCTAATTAAATTCTAATTTACTTTTATATGCAAAAAATTGCCGAAAATGCCACAAAATCACCAAACATCTGAGTATGGATTTCTAGTAAACTGATGGCACTATGAATCTAACTCCATCCTTTTGTTAAGCTTCATGTTTTTTGGTAAAATCAGTTGTTCAGAAATGCATTATAATTATTTTTTCTAGGAGCAAAGCAACAGATGTAAAGCTTTGGCTAATACTGTAGCTTATGGACAGACCGAGATTTGATGAAACAAAGGGGTTTTCATGCATCAGTGCATACATATATCAGGGGGTCTGGGGGTCTGCCCCCACCCGACTTAGGCCAGACCCCCCGAATGGGGACCCCCGAGACGATTTTCCCGAAATTGGCCAAATAGCCTGCAAAACAACACTTTTTAGCTGTATTTCAGCCAATTATTAGCGATTTTTGACGATTTTTAGCGGAAAAATTACGATATTTTTCGATTTTTGAGGGTTTTTAGTTAGTGCCCAACCCCTCCCAAAATTTGGGGTTAAACCCCACGGCCGGCGCGCGGCCGGGCGCCAGACCCCCAACCCCCTCCCCTTCGGCAGATGACCTGTGAGATGTATGTGATGGTTTCACGAAAACTGTAGCTTCACATTCTATACGTAGTATAGGATTCCAATCAAGATTTCAGAGGAAATTTTGTTGAATGATCTGCTGCATTGCAGCTGGGTTTCCATTCTCAACAGTGAGAGCATGTACATTCTGTGGTTAAATAAACAGACAGAAAAGACACAGAATCACACAAAAGTTACTTGCGATAGCCAAGACTACCACAAATCGAATAGTCAATGAAGCAAATTACAAGTAAATTAGAAGTAAATTTAAAGTAAATTTTTCAGGCTTTTCGATCTAATTTAATTTACTTTTTACTTGCTTCGCCATTTTCGTCAGAGATTTAATTTTATTTTAATTTACTTGCCACTTAATTTACTCTTCGAAAGTAAATTATTTTCGAATTTAATTTAATTTTAATTTTAATTTACTTGACAACGGTACCGCTGGGGGGAGGGGGGTTGGGGGGGTCTGGCGCCGGCCGGGGGGGGGGGTCTGAGCCAAAATTTTGCGGGAGGGGGTGGGCATTAAAAAACGCTCAAAAATCGAGAAAAATCGCAATTTTTGGCCTAAAAATCGCCAAAAATCGCTAAGTTGGGCTGAAATACAGCTAAAAAGTGCTGTTTTGCAGGCGATTTTGGCAATTTTTGTGTTTGAAAGTGTAAAAAATGGCAAAAATTTGCTCGAAAATTTACTTGCCAGAAAAATCGGAGGGGGGTCGGTGAAATCGTCTCGGGGGGGTCTGGCCTAAGTCGGGTGGGGGGGGCAGACCCCCCTGTTACATGTATGCATGTCTGCCTGATTTAGGTTGGCAATGACAATTAACAACAACCCTCCCCTTTTGCTATCAGTGGGTGCTAGACAGCGCCGGCTTGGTCCCCATTTATCTACTTGCCATTGCTGACTTTCGACAGCCTTGGTTGGGCTTTGTGTCAACTACTTCCCATCACCTCGACAGGTTTCTTCAAACCCACAAACACACCGCTTCCATGGGTGCCGGAGGGACCGCTGTGACACACGGGATTATTTACGCTTTTTTCTTTTTAAATTGTAAAGAAGCTAATTTTCCAAGTACTTTTCCACCAAAACGCGCAATTTTGTTAATGCAAGCTGAAAAAGACCGGTTCTCTGATCGATCTAAGCAAATTCACCACTCCAAAAGATCGGCGCCCAATTGGGGTCGCTGCTGATGCGAACGGTGCGTAACGGTGCGTACGGTGCGTAACGGTGCGAACGGTGCGTACGGTGCGTAAACTACTAACTGCCATAAATTAAGCATCGGCTAAACGATTGTCAAAAATGCTTGACTTGGTGGTGAGTAAAAAAAGCTGCGTAACAGTTAAAGCGGAAGGTCAACATTGAGCATTACAGTGAACAAATAAACTTGCACAAAAAATTGAGTCCAACAAAGTATTTCTCAGATAAAAATAATTTAAATATAATGAAAAATGCCATACGGCAGGTAGGAGAGCAAAAAACTGACTTCTTCACACTGTCGCTGAGCTCCACTGAAAGTACATCAAATCTGAATAAAAATTGTACTAGAAATCTTTACTAGCGAAGGAGCTACTAACTGTATATATGAATCTAAAATTCATCATAGTCAGGGTCGTGGCAATCTGTTGATCCAAAATCCCCTGACATGCCCCGATTTTGCCTGCCCAACCAGATGCGAGGAAATTTTGAAAATTGCGTTTGAAAGGCAGTCTGAGCATACAACTAAACTAACAGTTTTAGTAGTTTGAAGAGGTTTGGTTCGGCCGCCCAACCAGGGCTAAAATTTTCTAAAAAAATCAACCTTCAAAAACGCGTAAGAAAGGCATTCTGACCACAGAACTAACAGGTTTAGTAGTTTGAAGAGGTTGGTTTTGGGCCGTCCAACCAGGGCGAGAAAATGTTTGAAAAATTACCCTTCTAAAACGCACTGATATGGTCTGAATTACATGCGCTTTCACTGCTGCTTCTACAACCTACTGAATGCATGTTTTTATGTAGTGACGCACCGCAATTTCCGCTGATAAGTCCCAAAATCCCATGACAAATTTTTAAATCCCCTGACCGAATCCGAACCCTGATAGTATTGGGGGAATTGAAATGCCGTTGTTGAACACAGTAACCGAGACTACATTGTATCTCTTTAGCTCGAAAGGAGCATAACATTGGTTCCACAGTACAGTAGTATATTCGTACGCGCTACTGTTGCTAAGTAAATTATAATTATAATTTTAATTATACTTTTTAGAAATTTACTAATACAAGTAAATTATAGTTTGAATTATATTAAAAGTGAATTTTTGCCTTAAGTAAATTATAAGTATAATTTCAATTAATTTTTTTAGAAATTTACTAATACAGTCGTGTCTCGTTAATATGGCCCTCGTTAATATGGCACCCTCGATTATATGGCCAAATAGCTGTTGTCCCAATTATTTTACACAGTATATGTACACGTTAATATGGCCCTTGGTTTCTGGCTATGGCCAAGAGTTTCTGTGTCCCAATGTCTCAGTTTACATGTTTAACTGATTCGGTAATATGGCCCTCGTTAATATGGTCAAAAAAGCTGCCTGACTTTTTAATATGGCCATCAGAGTAATTACAATTTCGATTAGAATTTCGTCGTTTTTGTCTTTCTTTTCTGCTAGCAACGTTACGTTTGCTTTTCTGTTGCACATTCAAGCTTCACGTTCAGTTTTAATTTAATTTGATTTGCATTTCGTTTTCTCTGATACATATAGTAAATGGTTGTTTCTGTTATAAGCAAAGAATGAGCCAGCTGAAGGTTATCTGTTGATATATACCGGTAAAATTATTATAGCCAGGTACAGAATGATGCTACAACTCAGATTTCACAACTTTTATAAAAAATTTTTTAAGTTTTGTTCATACATGTAACAGGTCACCCGCCGATGGGGGAGGGGGTTGGGGGGGGTCTGGCGCCGGCCGGGGGGGGTCTGAGCCAAAATTTTGGGGGAGGGGGTGGGCACTAAAAAACGCTCAAAAATCGAAAAAATCGCAATTTTTTGGCTAAAAATTGCCAAAAATCGCTAATTTGGGCTGAAATACAGCTAAAAAGTGCTGTTTTGCAGGCGATTTTGGCAATTTTTGTGTGTGAAATTGTAAAAAATTGCAAAAATTTACTTGCCAGAAAAATCGGAGGGGGGGGGTCGGTGAAATCGTCTCGGGGGGGGGGGGGGGGGGTCCCCATCCGGGGGGGGGCTGGCCGATTTCGGGTGGGGGGCAGACCCCCCCAGACCCCCCCTGTTACATGTATGGTTTTGTTAATATGGCTGATTCGATAATATGGCCAGTTGGGTCGTGTCCCAAAGTGGCCATATTAACGAGGCACGACTGTACAAGTAAATTATAATTCAATTATATTTCAAATTAATTTACTCAGAAACAGTAGTACGCGCGCATGTAGGTAGACCAATAATAACGAAGTATTTAAAAAGATTTATCGTACTTACGCTACACAAGGAAATATGTAATCACACCATACGGTAATATCGAATCAAGTATAAAGTGCCCGAACAGAGTTGCGTCAGTACTCCAATCTACCAGAGAGAATTTGCGACCAGACGCACTAGCACAGATCATACACTAAAATAGAAAAAGTAAAGTGAAAATCGGTACCGGAAGATCAGAAGAGATCATACACTAAAATAGGAGAAATAAAGTGAAAATTGGTACCGGAAGAACAGCAGAGATCATACACTAAAATAGAAGAAATAAAGTGAAAATTGGTACCGGAAGAAACTTGAATTGCAGCTTGAAACTGAGGCCTAAAGTTAGGGTGCTCGGTGGATGGGGGGAATGGTCCGCGTACCGAGGTGTCCAAATGTGCCCCATAATTTTCCAAATAAAATTTCGTGAAATTTAAAGTACGGCCTAGGTGGGGTTCCGAATCTTAAGAACCATTTTTCCGTACCAGGCTGGGGGTCCGAATTCGGTGGGGGTCCGGGGGTCCGGGGCTCCGAATCCATATTACCCAAATGGCAATTCGGTTTCTTACCGTTCTAGCCGTTCGCACCGGCAGGTAACGCTGTGGGCGCTGAATTTTGTGCAATTGGCAGAACGTTTTCAGGCTGTGATACTTCTTCAACATGCTTTGTGCATTCACTCAAATCTCTTTTGGCCAACTCCGAATCGCCATGCTGAAATACTATCCCAAGAATCGGCCGATTCACTTGTTGAAATCAATTAAATTGACAATTTCCCTTCAGATTGCAACGATTTCAGCTCTTCAAGCTGTGATGCTTCTTCAATGTGCTTTGTGCTTTTACTCACATTTCTTCTGGCCATCTCCGAATCGCCATACCGAAATACTATGCCAAGAATCGGCCGCTTCGGCTGTGGAAATCACTGCAACTAACGATTTCCCTTCTGATTGTAACGATTTCCACTCTTCAAGCTGTGATACTTCTTCAATGTGCTTTGTGCTTTCACTCACATCTCTTCTGGCCAACTTCGAATCGCCATGCCGAAATATTATCCCGAGAATCGCCCAATTCACCTTGGAAATCAATTAAACTGTCGACTTTCCCTTCTGATTGCAACGATTTCAGCTCTTCAAGCTGTGATGTTTATTCAATATGCTTTGTGCTTTTACTCACATTTCTTCTGGCCATCTACGAATCCCCATGCCGAAATACTATCTAAAGAATCGGCCAATTCGGCTGTGGAAATCACTGAAACTAACGATTTCCCTTCTTACTGTAACGATTTCTGAAAAATACAGGGCGGAAGTATTGAAGAAATGGGAAAAAGGAAAATCGTCAGTTTCGGCGATTTCCACAACCAAGTCACGTTTTGGTCATGAGTAGTTTACGCTATCCGGTGTGTCTCGGCGGCTCCGGCCTCTGTGAGAGCGGTTGTTTGTGGGTTCCAAACCGGTCGAAGCGACTGGGAGTATGTAGCTGACGCAAAACCCAACCCAGGCCGCCGAAAGCCAGTGATGGCTACTAGGTAATGGAACCGAACCGGCGCTGCCGTTGCGCCGAATAGCAGCAAAGGGCAGGGTTGCCCAATTGAAAGGCTCTGAAAAGAGCGCGGTCTGTCCTGAGCTGTTCGAAAGGACAGTGGAACTAAAAACCAAAACGGAATAAACAAAACCGAATCGGCCGATTCTCTCCCAGATGGTGCTCGGTTTAGCGAATCGGAGCTGATCAGAACATGTAAATGGTAAATGGTAAACGTCTAGTAGGTAAATAATGGGAAGGGAACCGAACCGTTTCTATCGTTGCACCTATTGGCAGGCCCCATTGAAGGGCTCTGAAAAGAGCGAGGCGTGTCCTGAGCTGTCCGAAAGGACAGTAGAACTCAAACAAACAAACAAACAACACAGTTTTAAAAGTCAACTGTACAGTTTAAGGCACTTACGACAAAAGATCACTACAAACAGCACTATTCGGCACTCACTTACTCCAAGTTGTACGCCACTATTCTGGCCGCCTGTGCGCACGCTGCGACAGTAATTTCCGATGTTTTCGATGAGACACATACGTACAGTAGTATAGTAGAGGGCAAGGTCTGCTAAACGTAACAAAAATATAGATTTGGTACAAGAGAATGTGACTGGACAGGATCTTCAGGTGTATCGAAGAAGCACCACAGCTGAAAGAGTTGAAATCGTTGCAATCAGAAGGAAAATCGTTAGTTTCATTGATTTTTCTACAACTGAATCGGCCGATTCTTGGGATAAGATTTCGGCATGGCGATTCGGTCGGTCGGAGTTGGTAAGAGCTGTGAGTGAAAGCACAAAGCACATTGAACAAGTATCACAGCTTGAAGAGTTGAAATCGTTGCAATCTTAAGGAAAATCGTCAATTTAATTGATTTCTGCATGTGAATCGGCCGATTCTTGGGATAGTATTTCGGCATGGCGATTCGGAGTTGCCAGTAGAGATGTGAGTGAAAGCACAAAGCGCATTGACAGCTTGAAGAGCTGAAATCGCTGCAATCTGAAGGGCAATCGTCAATTTAATTGATTTCCACAAGTGAATCGGCCGATTCTTGGGATAGTACTTCGGCATGGCGAATCGGAGTTGGCCAAAAGAGATGTGAGTGAAAGCACAAAGCATATTGAAGAAAATCACAGCCTAAAACGTTCTGCCAATTGCACAAAATTCAGCGCCCACAGCGTTACCTGCCGGTGCGAACGGCTCGACGGCTCGAAGAAACCGAATTGCCGTTTTATTGGTTAGATTGGCGCGTATACAAATCGCCTCCCCAGAAAAACGGAAACGGTGAGAACGTGCGGTACGCTGGGGTACACAGTGGTACACCAAGTTTTCCGGGTTTTCCAATGTCACAAATCGCCTCCCCGAAAGTAGGAAAGTTGGAAAATCGCAAGTTACACCATAAGAGAAGAGAAATAAGCAGTACTAAGGGCAAAATTAAGTAAATGAGCGCAACAGCTCCTGCTGGAAACGATTGCTTGTCGCAAAATTGTTTCATTCAATAAGTCGAAATGTAAAAAATGTTACTTTGTGCACGTGCACGTCCATCCCTGGCAATCTAAAGCTGAAGAACTCGTATTCTGTGGCCTTGCACACAGACTCCCTTTGCCTTCTCATCCCACGATGCTACCCATTATCTACTTGTCATCACTGCCCTTCGGTGGCCTGACAACAAACCTAAATCTCAACTAACATAGATTCGGAGTCGGGTTTATGACTGTAAATCGGGTTATTTATGTTTGAGCATAGATCTCAGAATCAGAAGTCGATTTCTAAATTTCAGGCACGTCAGTACGTAGTCACAGTGTTGATCAAAAAGAGAAAGCACTTTAACTTTAAGAAAAAAAGCAAGCCCCATTAAATATGTACGTATGTAAAAAAATGCACGGGTATCAAATAGTTAGCAATTCATAATCTAAATTCGAAAATGTAACAAGAAAATTGAAAACGGAGTATCACAAATGACTAAAACTGCACATACATACGTACTGTATCACAACAGAAAATCCAATCCACTAACAGCCTAAAAGAAATTCCCAAATTTTTGTTGTGTGAAACGAACAGTTCACAAGAGTAAGAACTAACATCCTTGCTTTCCTTGGTTTCCGGAATCTGCCTCGGGTCCCCTTTCGCAATCGGACTCCCTGCTCGGTTGTTTTCACTATGTCCACGAACGCGACGTAAAGGGTTGAAGTAGCTGGCCGCACACCCGTAATTCGATTAACTTCATATTGCAGCGATTGCAACGATCGCAGGTTATGATTTCGATAGTTTTCGATTGCATTAAGCACATCCAGACTCGACTTCCAACCATTCTTTATAGATGGTGCAACGGAAGGAGGATTCACGTTCGGAGAACGTTTCTGATTTGCCGGCGTTACCGATATGCAAATTTTTTTTGGTGATGGTTGTTCTTGTGCATGTTTTCCTAATTTCCAAATTGTGGGGAAGCATTTTCCATTTTTTAGATTTTTCATTTTCCAACTTTCCAACTTCTTGCGGAGGCGATTTGTGCCGGAAATTCGGTTTCTTCGAGCCGTTCGAGCCGTTCGCACCGGCAGGTAACGCTGTGGGCGCTGAATTTTGTGCAATTGGCAGAAGGTTTTTAGGCTGTGATTTTCTTCAATATGCTTTGTGCTTTCACTCACATCTCTTCTGGCCAACTCCAAATCGCCATGCCGGAATACTATCCCGAGAATCGGCCGATTCACCTGCGGTTGTCAATTAAATTGACGATTCCCCTCAAGATTGCAACGATTTCAACTCTTCAAGCTGTGATACTTCTTCAATGTGCTTCGTGCTTTCACTCACAGCTCTTCTGGCCAACTCCGAATCGCCATGCCGAAATACTATCCCGAGAATCGGCCGATTCAATTGTCGAAATCAATTAAATTGACGATTTCCCTTCAGATTGCAACGATTTCAACTCTTCAAGCTGTCAATGTGCTTTGTGCTTTCACTCACATCTCCACTGGCCAATTCGGAATCGCCTTGCCGCAATACTATCCGGAGAATCGGCCGATTCAGGTGTGGAAATTGGTAAAACTGACGATTTTCCTTCCGATTGCATCGATATCAACTCTTCAAGCTGTGATACTTGTACAATGTGCTTTGTGCTTTCACTCACAGCTCTTCTGGCCAACTCCGAATTGCCATGCCGAAATACTATCCCGAGAATCGGCCGATTCAGTTGTGGAAATCAATTAAACTGTGGATTTTCCCTCAGATTGCAACGATCTCAACTCTTCGAGCTGTCAATGTGCTTTGTGCTTTCACTCACATCTCTACTGGCCAATTCGGAATCACCTTGCCGAAATACTATCCAGAGAATCGGCCGATTCAGGTGTGGAAATTGGTAAAACTGACGATTTTCCTTCCGATTGCATCGATTTCAACTCTTCAAGCTATGATACTTGTTCAATGTGCTTTGTGCTTTCACTCACATCTCTTCCGGCCAACTCCGAATCGCCATACCGAAATATTATCCCGAGAATCGGCCGATTCAGTTGTGGAAATTAATTAAACTAACGATTTTCCTTCAGATTGCAACGATGAATAATTTCAACTCTTGTAGCTGCGTACGTACTTCCCCGATACGCCCTGAGCAGCACTTATATATGTTCTGGCCAACTTTAATTCGCTAAGCCGAAGTATCATCCCGAGAATCGGCCGATTCGATTGTGGAAATTTAAAACTGACGATTTTCGTTCAGATTGCCCATATTTCCTCGATACACTCTCCCTGCCCTGCATTTTGCGGTTTACCAGCTTAGTTTACCCCTTAAAATACAGTATGTACCCCCTAAAATCTGTACCTCTAAATCTGTACCCCCAAAATTTGTACACCCAAAATGGTTTCTCTCCCTGAATTTTTTGCGCCCTGTATTATTCAGGATGCTTTATTTGCCCCCCCCCCCAATTTGCCCCCCCCCAAAAATTAGTAACCCCCATTTTTTTAGTGCGAAGTGTTTTGGGGTCTGTATTTTTTGTAGATGGAAAAGGGGGTGCGGGGGGTGCCAAAATACAAGGGGTAAAAAATTTCGGACCAAAAATATGGGGGTAAGAATTTTTGGGAGTACAAATTTTAAAGGGGTATATTTTGGGGGCAAAGCAAGCACGCGGAAGAATACAGGGTGCAAAAGGCATCCTGAAAAATACAGGGTGGAAGTATTGAAGAAATGGGCAATTTGAAGGAAAATCGTCAGTTTCGGCGTTTTCCACAACCGAGTCACGTCTTGGTCGTGGGTAGTTTACGCTATCCCGTGTGTCACTTCGGCTCCGGCATACGTGAGAGAGGTTGTTTGCGGGTTCAAAACCGGTCGAAGCGAATAGAAGTAGCCAACGCAAAGCCCAACTCGGGCCGCTGAAAGCCAGTGACGGTAGCAGGTAAATGGGAACCAAACCGGGGCTGCCGTTGCTCCGAGGACCGAATAGCTGGAAGGGGCAGGGTTGTTTGTAGGCAGGGTTGCCTAATTGAAAGGCTCCGAAAAGAGCGCGGGCTGTCCTGAGCTGTTCGAAAGGACAGTGGAACTAAAAACCAAAACGGAACAAACAAAACCGAATCGGCCGATTCTCTCCCAAGATGGTGCTTGGTTTAGTGAATCGGAGCTGACTGGTACATGTGGTTGGACAGGATACTCAGGTGCATCGAAGAAGCACCACAGCTGAAATCGTTGCAATCTGAATAAAAATCGACAGTTTAATTGATTTCCTAACTGAATTGGCCGATTCTCGGGATAGTATCATAGCATGAGTGTGAGTGAAAGCACAAAGCACATTGAACAAGTATCATAGCTTGAAGAGTTGAAATCGATGCAATCGGAAGGAAAATCGTCAGTTTTACCAATTTCCACACCAGAATCGGCCGATTCTCTGGATAGTATTTCGGCAAGGTGATTCCGAATTGGCCAGTAGAGATGTGAGTGAAAGCACAAAGCACATTGACAGCTCGAAGAGTTGAGATCGTTGCAATCTGAGGGAAAATCCACAGTTTAATTGATTTGCACAACTGAATCGGCCGATTCTCGGGATAGTATTTCGGCATGGCGATTCGGAGTTGGCCAGAAGAGCTGTGAGTGAAAGCAGAAAGCACATTGAACAAGTATCACAGCTTGAAGAGTTGAAATCGTTGCAATCTGAAGGGAAATCGTCAATTTAATTGATTTCGACAACTGAATCGGCCGATTCTCGGGATAGTATTTCGGCATGGCGATTCGGAGTTGGCCAGAAGAGCTGTGAGTGAAAGCACAAAGCACATTGAACAAGTATCATAGCTTGAAGAGTTGAAATCGTTGCAATCTTAAGGAAAATCGTCAATTTAATTGATTTCTGCAGGTGAATCGGCCGATTCTTGGGATAGTATTTCGGCATGGCGATTCGGAGTTGGCCAGAAGAGATGCGAGTGAAAGCACAAAGCATATTGAAGAAAATCACAGCCTAAAACGTTCTGCCAATTGCACAAAATTCAGCGCCCACAGCGTTACCTGCCGGTGCGAACGGCTCGACGGCTCGAAGAAACCGAATTGCCTTTCGAATTCGATAGTCAGCGCACTTCTTTTAAGTCTTTTTCTGTTATAGGACATAGTTAGAATATAGGTACAGTTAGCTTAATAGTCGTAACCACCATACATGTACTAGGGGGTTTGGGGGGTTACTCCCCTGCTGGAAAGGCCGGATCAGGTGAAGGGGTGGAAATCAGGAACTGATCCCAAACAGAAATAAATGTGTTTAATGATCATAATTAACTATAAATTAACGGATTCTATCGATAAATATCGATTATCGATTTTTTTTGGCAAAATTCCAAAATTTCAAAATCATCCAAAATGGCGTGTCATAGAGTAAGATTCCTATGTTTGAACAGGTGCCTAAGTTTGAACACTGGAAGGTCCCGGCCACCCTACTCCATTTCTGTAAGCGCTATAACCTTGATTCAAGGTTCGCAGGTGGTGTGGGGTCTTGGCTATTTGCTGCTCTGCTTTTGCGTAACAAAGATCAGTTGTAAGGGAACAGGAGCAGCTGAAACGGTGACTAGTCGAACACCTAATTTTTTAATTGTCTTGCGCTAAGCTCCCTATAAGTGTTACAGCATAGGCACCCGGCGGGACAATAGGTTTTCATATATGCTCTTTTCATCTGTGGCATCCGATTTTTTCTGCAACGCACCGCTTCGTCTGTATGAAATTGTACCTAAGGTGCCTAAGTTTGAACACCACCTATATTTCCATATTTCTTGGCTCAAACGTGACATATTACGCTAAACTGGTTTGTAAATTTGTTTTAGTGTTTTTCTAGTTCAAATAGTAGTGTAAAGATGCTTAATTTTAACGTCAGCTGAAGCACGCAGTCGGCTGAAATCAGCTGAACAATCGGCTGCCGCCAAGAAACAGAAGCTACATGGTAGAAAGCGTAAATCTGGAGCTAGAGCTGCCACGGTCAGCTCATCTGACGAATCAGATGCTGAGGAGGGTGATAGCAACACTGTTACTCTTGTAACTGTGAGTGGGATGACACTTCTCTTGCCCAGACCTGGTACTATTGCGACAACAAAGTTCAACAAGGTCGCAAAATCGTCCAGTGCAGAAATTTCACCTGCTCTGATTGCGCTGACAGGCTTTACAAGGAGCAGATCGATGAGGACGACCCGTTTTTCTGCGAAGAACACATGAAAGATTAGTCGGGCGCTTAGTGATTACGTTCTTTCGTTTTGACGCCGCTATCTGCTTATAAAGTGGTTGTTTTTTCGAAAACAACGTTGCGGGGTGTTTGTTAAGCGTTTTTTTAAACGTAGAAAGTGTTCAAACTTTGAAACCCCGTTCAAGCATTGAGCAAGGCATCAAACCGTTTAGTGTTCAAACTTAGGCACCGGGTCCCTAAGTTTGAACACTTACCGAGTTTTAAAAAAACATTCGTTCCTCCTCTCCCGATCATGCGATCTTTACCAAACCTTCAGTGCCTCTTCCAGTGATCATGTAGTTTTGTTTCCATAAGCAAAAAGCCAATCGCCCAATTCCTTGGTTTTTAACAACCGCTTATTTCGTTAACCCGTTCAAACTTAGGAATCTTACTCTATTATCATTTGAAAGCCCTTCGCCTAGCGAGTCAAAATGATCACTACATCAGCATAGGGCAGGCCCCAGGGGGGGGGGAAACAGACTTTTATGGGTCCCTAATGATGGCGTATATCTCAGGATCTAAGCAGAGCACAGTAATGAAAATTTCAGCAATCTTTTAAGAATTTATTAATCTTTCATTTAAAAAAGATTCATTCAAATCCGTTGAGATTTGCAGTTCCTACAGCGGTGGCAAAACTGACTTTTAGGGGTCCCTAACAAAAATTTGAATTTTATCTACCGTATTCAGTTGACTCCTAAGCCTCAGACCAAGCCTGAGCCCTAGCCTAAGCCTAAGCAAGAGTGATTAATTAATACAGGTATAATAGAGGGACCCCTAAAAGTCAGTTGAGGCAAATCTCAACGGATTTGAATGAATCCTTTTTTAAATGAAAGATCAATTAATTCTTAAAAGATTGCTGAAATTTTCATTAATGTGCTCTGCTTAGATCCTGAGATATACGCCCTCATTAGGGACCCCTAAAAGTCAGTCAAGCCCCCGGGGGCCTGTTTTGCCAAATATAAAGGTACCCCTAGAGACGCATCAGTATAGGGCACGTTCCGGAGTCTTACAGTCATATGAAAGTTAATTAAATAATATATAGTCCATTTCTGACCTTCCCTGATTCCCCCCCCCAGCTACACCTAACCCAATACCTCTAGGGGACGCATCAGTATAGGGCACGCTCCGAAGGGCCTGTTTTCCAAATATATAAATACCCCTAGGCAGACATGGGCATACATGTAACAGGGGGGTCTGCCCCCACCCGACTTAGGCCAGGCCCCCCGGATGGGACCCCCCGAGACGATTTCGCCGACCCCCCTCCGATTTTTCTGGCAAGTAAATTTTTGAGCAAATTTTTGCAATTTTTTCTGACAAAAATTGCCAAATTCTCCTGCAAAGCAGCACTTTTTAGCTGTATTTTAGCACAAATTAGCGATTTTTGGTGATTTTTAGCCCAAAAATTGCGACTTTTTCGATTTTTGAGCGTTTTTTAGGCCCCAACCCCCCTCCCAAAATTTTGGCTCAGCCTTATATAAATTGTTCCAAGAAAAATTTTTTGGTTGTCAAAATACAGCTTCACACAGAGAATTCAATTGCCAGACATTATAGCTATGTAAAGTATTGGTTATACCGGATGGTCGATTTTTACTTGACATTTTATGTCTACCCGGTCTCGGTTGACAGTAATAATTTTAGAAAACAATCCCTTCCTATCCGATTGAAAAGACAGTCGTCCGTACATCCGGCTCAGAAGAAAATTTGCGGACAGGCTTAGAAAGTGAAAATGGCTGCGATTGGAGTGCCCATCAAAGTTCTGCATGAGGCTGAGGGGCATATTGTCACTCTAGAGACGTGCACTGGTACGTGGTATTCTTACTCACCAGACATGAACGGGACTATCCAACTTGCGCGCAACCGATTTGCGCACATGGATAGCGTGCACACCAACTTGCGCTCAACCGATTTGCGCACAATTTTTTACTGCAGCACAATAATAATAGTCACAACTGACAGATATTGAACAGACAGCAACAGTAACTACATAACAAACAGGTACATTATTTAGCACAATTTACACGACAGTTTAAAACAATTATTATCATAGCACAATAAACAAGACATTTTTTAGCTGGTTGCGCTTTGGCTGTGAGAAGTAATGGCCTATTCCTCTTAGAAAAGCCATGCGCTCCATCAAACCCGTTTGGTGGTCAAGCTCGGCCAGTCTGCGAATTTTGCTATCGATACATTCGTATTTTGGATTGCACCAAACCTGCGCTGCACTCGCGGTCATCTGATCCAGTTGCGTGTTTACCTGAAATTGTTTGAAAAAGTCATTTAGAATTAAGTTAGCGATTTCCTTAAATCGTATTTACCTGAAATTGTTTGAAAATGTCAAGGCGTTGCGTTGCGACTCTAATCCATTGCGTTGCGACTTGACTTTTTCAAACAATTTCAGGTAAACGCAACTGGATCAGATGGCCGCAGGTGCACCGCTGGTTTGGCGCAATCTAAAATACGAACGCATCGATGGCAAAATTCGCAGGCTGGCCGAGCGTTACCAAATGGGTTTGATCGAGCGCATGGCTTTTCTAAGAGGAATAGGCCATTATTTCGCACAGCCAGAGCGCAACCAGCTATAAAATGTCATGTTTATTGTGCTATGATAATTTTTTAAATTGTTGTGTAAATTGTGCCAAATAAAATAATGTAACTGTTATGTAATTACTGTTGTTGTGTGTTCAATATTCGTCAGTTGCACAGTTGTTAGGGTCAAAAATTAAAAAAAAGACTTTATTTTTTAAAAAAAGCTTTTTTTTGAAGGCTCAAAAATTTTTTTTTGAAAAATCAATATGCAAATTAAGGGAAAAAGTGGGAAAATTCACGTACATACATGCAATTTTTTTGTAAATTCTTTGGAAGCAGCCAACATTTTATCCAGCAACCTGCGTAATACTTCTTTTGCATTGAGCCTAACAGCGACTGCGTAAGAAATCCTTCCTTAGGATTCACCTAGAAGTGCCTCTAAAGACAATTTTCGGTGAAATTATGCAGTTACAGGCAGTGTTTAGAGCTGTATTGTCGTTTTCGAACAGGTTTCTCAACTGACTTAAGGTGCAAAAGTGGAAAATTTGTTGTAAGAATCTGTACTAGCATGCTGGACCCATTTAAGACGATTTTCAAAAAAAAATATTTTTTTAAATTTAAAAAAAATGCAAAAATTTTTTTAACAACTGCGGTCTGTTGTGACTATGTTGTGCTGCAGTAAAAAAATTATGCGCAAATCGGTTGTACGCAAGTTGGTGTACCCGCGATCTATGTGCGCAAATTGGTTGTGCGCAAGTTGGTAGTTCCCGACATGAACTGGCGTTTCAGCTGAGTGGGCACTGGGTTTCAAATCGTCGCCGGTGATCACCGCTTGAGGGATAGCAGTTTTTGGTTCTGTAAAGTCATTAAAATAGGCTATTTGATTAAACGTATTTTACGAGCCTTTGTGCATCATGTTTGCAGCTGCAGTGGTTTACTCTGCGGGTGTGGTTTAGGGGAGGTGTACCGAGGCAAGTTGGTGGAGGCCGAAGACAACATGAACTGTCAGATGGCCGACATTACAGTGACGTATCGTGACGGGCGAGTGAGTCAGTTGGAGAATGTGTTTATCCGGGGATCCAAGATCAGATTCATGATACTGCCTGACATGCTCAAGAACGCCCCCATGTTCAGAAACATCGGCAAACAGAGACTCGGGCTCGGCGGAACCGAAGGACCCGGCGGAGGCAGAGGCCGTGGAAGAGCCGGCGCATTCAGACGTGAGTTCGCCTATTACAGTCAGGCACTTAACGCCGTTTATGGTACCGACACCATATAAGGTGCCGGTACCATATGGTACCGGTACCGAGGGTAGTGGTACCATGCACCATATATGGTACCGGCACCATGGTACCCCTACCCATGACCATGGGTGCCGGTACCATATAAGGTGCCGGTACCATATGGTACCGGTACCGAGGGTAGTGGTACCATGCACCATATATGGTACCGGCACCATGGTACCCCTACCCATGCCGCCCAGTTCGGTGTGGGCCGTTTGGGTGCGGCCGGTTCGGTGTGGGCCGGTTTGGTGTGTGTCCCGTTTCGGTGCAAGCCCGTTTCGGTGTGGGTCGATTCGGTGTGCGCCAGTTCGGTGCAGGTCGGTTCGGTTTGTTTGGCTTTGTGTTGACCACCTACCACTCAGACACTACCTGCCTGCATTTGCTTTGTATTTTCTTTTGCTCCAACAATGCTGTATTCTTTTGATCCTAAAGGCAAGGAGAGAGGAGTTCTTTGTACTGAAAATTTACTCTTCTTACTCAGAGCTCAGTATTCAAATACACACGCTTTTTTATTCCGTTAGAACCACGAATACACTGATTTTAGAATGTTGGTTGATCGATGAACTTATAATGATGTGCTACCTAGAGAGTTATGCGCACGGACTTTCAGTTAATTACTGTAGAGGCAGTAGGGTGACTAGCACCTGCTGCGTCAGTTTTAAAAGTGGAGCCATGAAACTGCAGTCGCGAGTACCGGCGGCCGTACTAAGCTGGTCAATGTGATCCGGCTGACACAGACGGTTGCCCAGGATATTGATAGGAATGCTGATCAGTTTCACCGACCGATCAGCTCGTCAACTGGTTGACTCAATAAATGCACGACCAGTTTGTTAGCCATCCTAGATGCGAGAAAAAGTCATAGTTTTTCTAAGTTTTATGACCTAAACAATCAGGAAATCTAATGTAACCAGAAAACTTTTCAACGTTAAGTGTAGCTTTACATAACTACCTATACTTGCACAAATTTGTATCAAACAGCACAACAAATATAATGCCTAATTGATGCCTTCCGGCATAAGCTATACTGTCTCAGATCTATTGTGTGAGTGATTGACACCTCTCATTAGCCTCTTAATTGGAACTGAACAGGTCACACTCAAAGCACAACACGGACCTGCCGGAACTATGTCGCACCCAACCGACCCACACCGAACCGACCCACACCGAACTGGCCCTGCACCGAAACGGGTCACGCACCCAACCGGCCCACACCGAACCGGCCGCACCCAAACGGCCCACACCCAAACGGCCACACCGAACTGTACCCTACCCGCCGGTACCATATATGCATACATGGGCCGGGGGGGTAAGGGGGGGGTATACCCCTCCCCCTCGGCCGGCCATACCCCCCCTCGGCCGTCCAAACATACTCCATACCCCCCCTCGCCGGCTAACCCCCCCAACCCCCCTCCCGGAGGGATAAAATTTCGCTTATTTAAGGCAAAATAGGCGTTTTTTGGCCTTTTTTTCGGGGTGGGGACCCCCCCCCCGAGGTCTCAACCCCCCCACCCCCCCTCCGGATTTTTCCGGCCCATGTATGCATATATGGTGCGAAATCTGAACAGAGTGGTACCATATATGGTACCGGTAACAACGCGAAGGTGGGGTACCATATGGTGTCGGTACCATAAACGGCGTTAAGTGCCTGACTGCATTATACGTAACTTGACAGCGGAGGGTGGCCTTTGTCCATGGCTAGTCTAGACTGTTCCGCGAGTTACGGTGTTCCCGCAGTCTGTCAAAGCGTCTATCTTTGAATACTAGTCTGTCTAAAGCCGACGAGCTGATGGCGTAAATACCAGTTCTAAAGGCCTCAATTCGGCGGCACTACCAACAATCCTTGGCAATACTTTGTTTAAGGGGCCTATAGAAATCTAAGGGACTAATGGTGAACAGGAGACTACGGTTTGTCGCGGTTTAAAATATATGACAGAAATCTTGAAGATCGGTCTACAATTGACCATGTTCTGTTATTTGCAGTGTATGCTTGCTGAAAGGCAAATTTATATAAAATTCACGGATTTCTAACCTTCAATGCCCAAAAAATCAATTTGCGCCCCTTTTTTCTCGACTATTTTTTGTGCGCTCGAAAACGAATAGATAGCGCTACATTTCATGAAATAAAATTATCGGACTGGGGTTGTAGAAGGGGTCAAATCGGGTCCGGAAGGGATTCAAAAAAACTTTTTGTCAGAAATCTGGTCGACTAGGGTATCGTTTGAAAGAGAACGCTCTTCTGATTCTAAATATATAATCATAATCACCATACATGTAACAGCTCCGGGCCGACCTGGGGGGAGGGGGGTAGGGGGGGTTTCAATTGAAGGTATGGATCGTAGAACTGCGTGTATCAGTGAAGCACGTTGACTAGTAGAGTTTAGTTGGCAAAACACAATACAAGAAAGGTACTGACAGCCGCACACAACACAACAGCACAACAGAAAGGGAAGGAATTTAGACAAGTAC
>JASANB010002402.1:0-37287 GCA_030248155.1 Sabatieria punctata | reverse complement strand
CTAGCCTAGGTTCCGGTACCATAAACGGCGTTAAGTGCCAAATGTAATAGATTATTGTTTACATGTGAATAGTTGAACGGCTTTACGATAGCAGTATAGCGATTCAGTGCCGGCACAGAATTGCCAAGTACTGTATGTGCTGGAAGAGAAATAAGCTAGGAAAGGCTGGGTTAGCCAGTTGTTTAGGCCAGCGTTTAACCATTTTATCTAGATAAAACCATTCCCACTGAGGAAATCTGACCAGCAGCCATGTTCTGAGCAAAGAATAAATGTCACAGATACCTAGAAAAACTTGCATTTTCGTTCAGCAAAATACCTGCGAATACTTTTACCTAAACCAAAACAGAGTCCAAAGAAAGCGCTGTTGAAAGGCGGCGATTCCTGAACTTTAAAATGGAAAGCAGAAATATGAAGTAAGCAGGCAGAGAAATAACAAAACAAAGTAGCAGTAGAAGCTGAGTAACAGGCCAGACATCCATTTAAGGTTGTTCAATTTTGAAACTACTAATTTCAGTCGCTGTATCCGCATAATGTATCTATAGTCGCATGTTGCGTGTTGTTATTGCGTGTTAAAGCACCAATTCTTTCTCACGAACTGGTCATCCGTTCAAGGTTGGGGGTATTTTCTTTAAGTTTTGTACTAAAATAAAAGGTGCCCAAAAATCGCAGTTTTGTGCTAATAATTACGTATGGTTTCGCAACCAAAAAGATTGCCGAGACCCGGGATTGAACCGGGGACCTTCAGATCTTCAGTCTGACGCTCTCCCAACTGAGCTATCGCGGCTCTTGTGCTAGCTACTCCATAAACAGCTTTACAAACTTTGGCAACAACAAATAGATTATGCACAACCGACCAGAGAGAGAGCACAAACTAACACGAAATATCGAGAAGCCTTATTGCACAGCTACTAACAGAAGCTAGAAAAATCAGTAATAGAGCCGGTTTTCTGCTCGGGGTTCTTCACTGGTTGAGGCGCGTCTGCCATTCTGCCAGATGTACTGGGCCTGAGAATAATACCCGCTGTTCTCTTTGACTGAGTCGATGTCATCTGTTGAGAACACCTGAACAATCTTCACTTGATACACTTGATCTTACCTTTCTTATCAGACAGCTTACGGATACATATCACTTACTTTTCTTGGAAGACTTTTATTACTGTAGACCTCACCCGAGACTGGGTCAAGGATCGGCCGTGAGATATCACTGCCTGAAGCTAAAACCACTTTGCTTATTGATATCTAACGTCACCAAATCGCAAATCAATACCGGATATCAAAGGACCGTTGACGTAATGGGTGGGACTGCTACTGGTGGTACCGTAGGAACCCTCTTGTTTCCTCCCTTTCCGGTACAAACAGATCTAAATTGAATCAAATGTACAGGGTTGACATGAGGGAAAATATCTCAGGAACTAAGCAGCCTCGGCAATCTTTCATCCAAAAAGATTCATTTAAATCAGTTGAGCTTGAGATATGCAGTTGATACAGTAAAAAATCTGGGGGGTTGGTTTTTTGACAGAAAGGGAGTATAACAGAATTCAACCGTCGAGTTTTTAGGCAACGCGACATACTTTGCGTTTGGAAGTGTTCATTGTTAGAAGAAAAGTTCCAGCAACGTAAACAAAAAATTAAAGTATGCACAGTGACTCACAGCAGTGAAACAAAGCGCCAGAATGATGACAGCACCCAGAATAGCGCATGAGATCAGCAGACCAACCAAAGCAGAATTGGGACTGGTGTGTTTGACTTGAGGCAGCTTTTCCACCTTTGACTCCCAGCTGGTTGGTTGTGCGCGGTACAAATCGCTGTTGTATTGGAACTGAAATCTGTTGTCCCTCACCTGAAAGAACAGCACCTTGTTGGGTCGATAATACATCATCCTGGAAGTCAAGAATTACCGCGGCTTTGATTTTTCGATTCAGTTCACTGGCATGTTGGCTTTCGACGGCAAAGGAAACCAAATTGTCGTCTTTTAGTTGCAGGTCTTTCACTTGGTCTCGTTTAGCACCGTAGTTTTGAAGGTAGGAAACAAATATGCTGAAATTGGAAGAAATACGTACCACGACAGTATCGAACAAACTGGTTACTGTTTGAGGCCGTTCTTGTCCACTTGCGAGAACTGTCGTCCACCTAATCGGAAGCTCATCTTAACGCGATCGATTCTTGCCGGAGCATCGTTGGCTGGCAACTCTGCAATCTTAGAGAGCTTTCTCAAATGACTAGAAAAAATCTTTCTTTCTCACGACTTCTTTCGGACCCAGAGCAAAATCTCGAGCACTCTTGGTCTGAGCCAAAATTGTTCAGATTGCCTCTACAGCCACCATAGGAAAACTCCTTGCAAGTTCGCGACTTGTTGTCGTAGTAGAATCGTTTGTTCGCAGCCCGACAGGGGCCGGGGTCTGGCCGTAAAGAGCAGGCGTAAGCTAAAACTTGTGTGATTTTTCTTATTTTGGACTTCCTGTCACTTACTGGCTCGGATGCAACAGATTCCTGCAGTCTGAATTTTGTCATCCTTAGTCAGACAGTAGTGTGTGGAGGGACACAGATCCTGCGCTTTTGTGCACCTCAATGGAGCTCCATCAGATCCCAGTGAAAATGGATCTCCATGCTTGCAGGTTATGGCTACGCTTCCTGAACCACTGGCTGGTCCTAAGTGTGGTGGTGCTGAAGGGAAAATCTATTAACCAAGCTGAATTGAATGAAAAAGCAAGGCATGTGCAATGGCGTAGCTGGGAATCGAACCCAGCACCTTTGGATTGCCGGTCCAGTGCTCTAACCACTAATCTACACGGTGATGTCAGACCAACACCTTAAACTCAGTATTTAAGTCTGTACCTTGACCAAGACAGCAAACTCCACTGCCGGATCCATCAAACCCGGCGCAGTAGAAACCACCGGGACAAGAACCCAAAGATGCATTTCTGTTGCACACAAACAAGCGGTGGGTGCGGGGTTCCGTAGCAGGCTTCACACCTGGACGACAGGGGTTGCGTTCACCTGAAGATGTCTCAAATCCACAAGATGAAAGGAACAAGCAAAAGCTTACAGCTTGGTACAGGCTGGCAGAGCCGTTCTCTGCAAGGCACTTCCCTCATGAGACAAACTTCTCCACCAGGACACCTCAAACTTGCACAGACGCTTTTGCATTTGCAGTTGGCGTCTTTTGGACAACCAGTGGAGTCCAACTCTTGACCAAATGGACAATTGACAGAGCGACCATCACAGCTGACCAAGCATGCTTGACGGGCTGAAACAAAATACAATTCACTGGCTTCGAATTTGTTAGATAAAGGTCGGTCGTACAGTTGCAATTTGGTCTCTCCTTTCTGGCCCGTGTACCAATGATCTCGGTTCCAGTAACAGTGTCAACACACCAGCACGTGGCGCTGCGAGAGTTACATTGCACAGGAGAATACATTCCTGACTGGGCGTCACAGACTGGCCTATGCAATGGGTCCACAGCTGGGTTCTGCAACTTCTTCACTATGGCATCTATTGCTGATTGATACTGGAAGCAATCTAAAAGCATAAGATGAATGAAACTGTAAATCTAGTGGAACAGCTTGCTTGTAGAGTTGACAGGAGGCACACAAGTGAAGGAACAATTGAACTGACAACATTTAGCAGCTCCAGTGCAGTCAGAATCTTTGGCACATTGCTTCACACACCCTCTATGACGAATATCAGTCGGCGCCGACTTAGGACAATCACCCATTTTGATCACATTTGTGGAGCTCGCTTTCCCTAAACGGGTAGATTGATCAACTATAGACTGAACAGTTGATACCTTTTGGACAACAAAGGCCCATGGTAGTTTTGCCAACAAACAATTTGCACTGATGATTATTATCACACTCATTGCTGAACAACCCGCTACATGTCAGCATGAGACCGGATCTGAGGTCCACCTGAGGTTTGGCTGAGCCACATGGATTAGCGCGGCCTGAAATTTCTCGATCACAAATCATCAAAACAAAAAAATGCTGCACATTTAGGCACTGGAGGGCAAGGCAAGGTTATACAGACCACTTTTTCCATAACGCACACATGACCATTTTGAGGACAACTGATTTCCTGAAATGCTCACAGGATAAATGAAACAAGGGATTGAACAAGAAGACCTGGCAAGGGTTTCGGCACTGACATCTACCATTCAATGGACAGCCAGTTCTGTCCAATTTCAGTCCATGCTGACATTGCAAGCTGCACCGCACTGCACAGAACTTGGGAGCTGAACAGAACAAATTTGCACATGCACAACAAACTGATTCCAACTTACTGTCACAATCAGGTCGGCTTCCAGTAGCTCTGGTTCCAGGTCGCTCCAGACCCGATTTAGGGTCTACACACCAGCACTGACCCAAACTTGGGCTGCACTGCACTGGGTTAAAGTTGCCGTCAATGGCACAGTCAACCCCGGGCTCACCCAACCCTTTTAGTGCTGCTTGCCAGTGAATACAAGCTGCAGCAATTCTGCAGTTAATGCAGGCAAATCAGTAAATTTCTCTCACGAGTGGCTGTGTGAGGCAGTTGACATTGTCTGCCGCACCCAAAGGGACAGCACTTCTGAAATCCTGGACAATCCCGATCTCGATTGCAATCACTTCGGCAGCCTGGATTAGAGAGTGGATTCACAGGGCAAACTCCAACCTTTGTCTGCACTTTGGGGTCTCTGTCAGCTGTAATATACAAGTTCCGCTATTCCACCTGCTCAGTATTTTGCTTACAAGTAAAGCTGAGTTTGACTGTGCAGCTCATGCCACAGCCATTATAGCAGCAGGCAGAACCGAGCGGACACTGCGAGTCAACTTTGCATTCCTGCACACACAGGTGCTTATTCAACAGTTGGCCGAAGGTAGGCATGGCAGCACATTTTGAAAGGGGAACGATGGGAGCTGAAAATTCGGTTAAGTTGGTTATACAGCAAACAATGTGCAAATAATACCAGGTCCTGGACAACAGTAGCCTGCTGAGCTTTCAAATCCAGACTGACGACAGTAATAACCACTGGGACAAGAGGCGGCCACACCAGGGTCACATCTGTTCATCTCCCATGTATCTCGGTCTCTCAGTGGCTCACCAACTGAGCATGCGTTTGGTATGCCTAAACGACAATGATACAGTGTATAGAAGACATCTAAGTGATGCATACATTTTGCTACTGGTGCACAGGACTGTGCAAAACACTGCACAGGGACAAGTCTGCACACTTGATAGGCAAATGGGCATCGAATCTGTTGGCAGGGGTCAAAGCAAGAACACTGCTCACAACCATCCGAACCAATGTTGAAGCCAAGAGGACAAGTCAATGTACAGCGTTGTCGCTGTTGACAGGAGCGAATTATATTACAGTCAGGTCGACGGCCGGTCAGTCTAGTTCCTGTAAAATAATACAGTTTACAGTAATCAAGCCCTCAAGCTGTCCATTTCACCTGGTACTTCCATTCCTTCTACATCAACACACCACTGCACACCATTGTAGGACTGAATTGTTTCAAACTGACCATTTCTCTTACACTGTGGTATGAAATTTCGACCAATCAGAGCGCCTCGAGCCTTCAGCAACTGAGCCCCTCCAGCTTGGTGGAGACAACCTAAACTCTGACTTGTACCTGTACCCTGTGGATTGTGACCTTTCTTACTTGAAGTGCGACTAGCGTAGACACATTTTCTTGAGCAGCCATCGTTGCAGCACTTCTGAATAGCTGGACAATCTGAATCTTTAGCGCATTCATCCAAGTTGCTGCCCTTGCAAACTCGGCGGGGCACTGCACCGCACTCTCCAAGCTTGCGATCACGACTAGGAGCCAGTTGAACCACTGAAGAAACAGTACACACACGGTATACAAAAGTAATGTTGTGTACGGACCTTGCTGCATACAAGACATGCCACAGCCATTGAAACAGCATTTTCCTTTGGCTGCATTCTTCTGTAAACACTGCTGATCTGTTGTGCACTCCACTTTACACGATCCAACGATGTTAATTGGTAGTACTGGACAGTTTCCAGGGGCTCTGGATGGAGCTAAACACAGATAATCATTAAATGCTGTCCTTGTAAATGTAGCAGCATAGGTACCTGGAGCTGGGCAGCAATATCCCTCATCTGCAGACTTGTAAAGATGACAGAAGGATGTTGAGGTTGGACAGTCACTGTTTTGGGTACATTTCACCACGCCAAAAGTAGTGGAATCTACCAGTGCACGGCCATTGGGACAAGCATTGACAACACAGCGAGGAACAGGAGGACACACTGATGGTGATAAGCACTTCACTTGATCCAGCACACAAATTTGGAATGGATGAGCACAGCGGATTAACTAAACTATCCTCATTTGGACCACCCGTTTTCCAGAGCGTTTTACCTGGCAAGGGTTGTAGCAATTGCAGGTTGGACAGCCTTGAACATCTAACTGATAACCATACCGGCAGTTACGGTTGCCACAATTCGTGCGAGCGCAGTTCCTGGGAGCTGCAAGAGGAGGATTTCAGAAGAACCTGGCATTCTCTATCTAACAAACCTTTGCAGTTAGGAGGTTGCTTGTTAGTGAGCCTGCGAGTTCCAGCTATTTCTTTTCCAGTTTGTTCAACACACCAGCAGAAACCACGCGAATTATCACACTGAACTGACATGAAGTCACCTGCAGGAGTGCACTGGGGACTGTAAGTTAAGGTGCTGATCTGCTGCAGAGCTGCTTGCAAGTGACGGCATGCTGAAATCACAGAATAACTGCAATTTTTGCATAAATTTCCACAGTCACACCTGTAGTGACATGAGGCAAAACACAAGCTCTTGTGCAGCCAGTGCTGCAGCATTTCTTCAGTCCAGAGCAGTGTCTGTCACTCGAACATTCGGCTATATCAGTCAGGCACACCACTCCATGCAAATTTTCAGGGACAGCGGGGCAAGAGCCTAGTTTGTTGTCAGGGTCTTCAGTGAAAGGCGTCTTTGTTGTGGCTAAAAGGTTGCTATCAGAAGTTATGTAGGCTGCGTTCAGTGACTATCTACCTGGCAGAACGTTCTCGTCAGCAGCAGGAGGGGTGCAGATTTGACTGCAACCAACCTGGCAGCATTTGTGCAAGCCTTGACAGTCTGAATCTTGTCGACACTCGATGTGACAGTTGCGGTTCAAATCTGTGTTCGACTGCACTTGTTGGGGACACCTGCCTGCTTTCTGTGCAGGGGCAGCTGTGACCAGAACTGAGCCTTCAACTGAAACTGCCGCTTGGTTTGCACTTCAATCAATTCAGCTATTCAAAGACCTACTGGGTTTACTGCATTGCACGCCGCATCCGTTGTAGCAGCATTTGTCCCGTGAGCCACAACTTTCATCTGAGGTGCATCCGATTGTACACAGGGATAGACTTGCGCCTAATATCGGTGCCACTGATCTGCACTTTCCTGCATGCACTTTCTTAGCTGAAACAGAATTATTAGTAATTTGAGTTGCTCTGCAAACAAGAAGCACCTGGCAATGGACAGCAGACCCCTCTGCCGTTGAAACCAATTGAATGACACCAGTAGCCGCTGGGACAGGGCAATCCTGATTGGCATTGAAACAGGTGCCCTGAACTGACATCCTTGAATGGTATTCCAGAAGGACAAGCATTTATCACGCCTAAAACCACATAAGTCATCTCTTGCTGAACCATTTTGGCTACAGAATCTTACATCGCGGTTGGGGAGGGCAGGCAGCCTTGTCGAAGCATTTTACTTTGGTGATTACACACAGTTCACCCGCTTTACAGAGTTGTTGGTCAATGCAAGGGTTGATGCACTGACAAACTGGACAGCCCTGAGCATTCAGGTGAAATCCAAACTGACAGATTCTGGTGCAGGTGAAAGATGGGCAGGTGACGCTGCGAACTGAAATAAAAGTGCTCAGTCTGTGCCACTTATGACAAGACTGCAGCTACTCACAGCGACAATCAGGTGTGCGTCCTCTGAGTCTGGTCCCAGGCAGTTCGCGACCATCAGCCTTGTTCACGCACCAGCACAACCTCGCTGAGCCTACCTCTCCTGTGCATTGAACCTGCTCAAACAGTCCATTGGCGTCACATTTTATGTCCCTTGCACTTCCCAACAGCGCTTCTGTTGTTACAGCTGTGTGGATGCAAGCTGAAGACAATTGGTTTGCCAGAGAATTCTGTGGACAAGATGCAAACGAACCTGTAGTTGTCTGAGGATAAATGCACATACTACCACAGCCATCGCTGCAGCAGACTTTGTAGCCTGGACAATCCTCATCTCTTGAGCATCTGGCCACACACGCCTGATTGGTGCGTTGGACAGTGGCTGGACACTCCCCTACTTTCTTTCTTCGGGTTACAGCTGAAATTTACATCAGTTCAGTGGCAATCTATAGGATATTGAGTCAAGTGCACCTGTAGGTTTGAGGTTGCTTGGTTGAGTAGAGCCTCCCGCTTTAGTTGCGACACAACCAAAGCCACAACCGTTGAAACAGCACTTGGTTTGGCTGGGACAATCGGAATCTACCTTGCAATCGCCACTACACTTGCCACCTGAGCCCGGTTGCCGTTTAGGACAAGTCCCTGGGCGAATTTGGCTCACTAGAAATTGTAACTCCGAACACAGTGAATAGAACCAAAATACATTGGTGTTTTAAGACAGTCAGGCATCTATCGCTGTATATGGTACCGGTACCTAGGCTAGTGGCACCATATATGGTGTCGGAACCATAAACGGCGTTAAGTGCCTGACTGTAAGAGTTAAACTAAAGTGAAACATGCTGAGAGGCCAGGTCAATTCACTTACACGGCTTTTCGCAGCAAAATCCGAATCCATTGTATCCCACCAGATGACACCAATGCGTAACTGGACATTGGTCAGCCTTAGAGCACAACCCTGTCACCCCTGTCTCCGGCAATGGCATAGGTTTTCCTCTGGGACAAGGATTGGCCAGACCTGAAACTCACGTGACCTTTTCACCCCTCCTTTGGAAGAGCAAACATAGTGCTGCAGAGTTTGCGGCAAAACTGTTCGCGTGTTTGTGCATGGTCGTTGTCAGTGTCATCAGTGTTAATTCTCAGGCGGACACGAGGTCATTGTTCGGTCAAAGGGGTCATTACGAATGAGCAAAAGACCTACATTTAGGCACCGGCACACACGGTTGTCCCTGGACAGGGCAGTCCGGTTCGACCAGTTGACAGGTTTCGTAATTGTTGCCACAAAGGACTGCCTGTAAACAGAGCGAAACAGCTGCACTCAGTTCACACCGACGAAGGCCGAATTAAAACACGTGCCGAAATCGAAAGCCAAACCCCCTCCCTCTAATTTGCCATTGTCGCCGCCTACCTGGCACAAATCGCGACAATGACACGACGACAGCGGACAGCCCAGCCCGTCGGTGGCGTAGCCGTGCACGCAATTGTTCGAGCATTTCGTTATGAAACAGCTTCGCGGCCCTGAAATCAGCTTTATGCAAATTTATGTCGTCAGTAGGAGCTTTATGCAAATTTCTGTCCTACTTCGGCAGTTGGGGGTACGGGCGGCGGCCACTTGGATTTTAGTACCGAACACCTCTTTCCCGTCGGCGCGTACACACCAGCAGAATCTTTGGTCGCATTGGACCTCCTTGAACCCTCCGGCCTGCTCGCATTGGGGTACGTATCCATCTAGCAGGGTACGCGAGGGAAGGGTGAGAACACTTTCTCGTAAGTCGGAACAAGCTAAAAGAACAGAACTGAAGATAAAAGTGTAAAGGTATCTGCTACTACTGTACGTACGTTACATACACATCGATAACCCACTTTCAAAAACATACCCTTGCTCTTTGAAGGCTGTTGGCAGACTTTAGCACAGCCGTTGTAGCAGCACTTTTGTTCTCCGTTGCATTGGGCGTCAGTGCTGCATTGTGTTTGGCAATCACGCACAGAAACGGCGCTTTCCGGCGGACACGTCCCCGACTTTTGCAAAACTGAAATGGTTTTTTGTGAGAAGAGCAGATGTCCTGATTGCTATTGAGAGGAGGACAAAAAGTGGCACGACACTGACCTGGTGACACGCACACCTGGCCGCATCCATTGCTGCAGCACTTGCGTTCGGCCAGACAGTCCGAATCGCTACTGCACTCCTTAAAACACACACCTGCCGACAGCTTCGGACACACGCCTGGCTTGCTACGCGCTCCTAAACATTTTTTACTTTTTCTTTTATGGGTATGCATGGCTTGGAACCACTTTTCTATAGGACAGAACAAACTTTATTTTACTGATGGTGTTGTGTTTTATAGTTTTGTTGAAGTTTATGGATTGTTGGCGGGTTAGTTTTTCCTTTTGTAATCTATATTTTCTTTTAACAGTTACGTTTGTGTATTGGGTTTGTATTTTTGTTGCTATTTGTTTTGTGTTTTTTCTATTTTTAGCTATAACTCCTACCAACAAACCATACTGATATATCAGTATGCCATCATGTCATCATACTATTCATCATTAAATGGTCCACTACTATTCATCATTTTGAAGACTTTTGCAAGATTTTCTGATGACTCAATTATTTTATTGTTCGTCAAATGCATTGGAATGGTCCAGCGCTTCAACTTGACAAATAGGTCTTTTTACTACACGGTAAAGCTGAACAGTTTCTGATTAACTGTCATGGCGAACCCAGTCAGTTTATGTGTCTGTGGCACATTTATTTTCTGGTTGAACTAAGGAAACTTGCTATTAAAGTTTGTTGAAGAATCATTATTTAATTGTTCCTCTATTTCTGTGATGAATTATTTCTTCAGTTCATCATTTTTTGAAGAATAGTAATCGTAAAACGTGACGAACTATTCGGCAAAAACAATTCATCAGGCCGAAACGAACCATTGATGAATTTTGCGGTTTGTTGGAAAGAGATAATACGGGTTGGGAAGTTCGTTTAGTGCAGTTATTGTTTTGAGGTTCTGCCAGGTTTTTGTTCTTTTCTTATGAACCTTGCTTTTCTTGGTTTTAGTTGCAAAGTTCTTTTTGTCTTGTTAGTACGCGCTTTTTGATCGTAAAGGCTGTTTTTTTGTTTTGAATATTCTGCTTTTTTACTGCATCATGTCGCATTTAGGTTTATGAGTTGTTTTTTGCTGTGTTTCGCTGCTTTTTATCTCAGTTTTATACTATTCGAGAATGAGTTTGAGTTTTTGTTTTACCAAAGCGATTCCAAGATACCAAGAAGAAACAAAGGTTGTTTAGTGAATAGGTGAAAAGACAGAGACAAAAGCAGTGCATATAGTGGGCACAAATACCAAGTGCATAGGTGTTGGCGCGACATTCCCTTGTAACATCGACGTAACCAGATTTGGTGAAGAAGTGCGCAAAACAGCCACCGCAGTAATCGGGGATACACAATAAAGATTGGTTTCTATAGCAGGGATTGAGCACACACGGACTCACAAAACACTGAGACACCTCCACACCGGACGGACACTGGTCTGGCAACAAAATCAATACATAATTTACGTAACACTCTTACTTTCTGAATAGTAACCCTAATTCAAGGTCGTTCGGCTTTGTAACCAATAATTGGCCTTAAATGGGAAATAAACAGCAGTTCTAAGATGTTGAACGATCTTAAATAAAAGTCAATTGTTGTTGTCAATTCGCAGAGTAAGATAGTTTAGAATTATAAAGCATGCATGTAGCAGCTCCGGGCCCGGGAGGGGTGGGGTAGGAGCTTTTCCTTGCTAGATGGGGATCAAAAATTTAAATAAGCTCCACAAAACGCCTGTAAATGCTTTTTTGCTCATTGTATTCAATGATATATTAATAATTAATCAATAAAAGGCTAACGATTGCAATTTTTGCAGCCAAAAATGCATTAGTGAACTGAACATACATAAAATGAATAAAAAACACCTACTGTACGTAGTACATGTCTAAATAACAGCATCTGAAACGCTAAATTCCATTAGAAAAAGGCACTTTAAGCTGAAAATTATTGATTTCAGAGTCAGTTTGTTAGTTCAGAGTTTGTTAGTACTGGGACCGCTGCTATTTTAGTACTGGTATTTTTGGGTAGGGGTGAGGGGATTTGGCCTTTCATTTTGGCAAAGCATAGCCCCTAAAAAACCACCCTAGTACAGTTGTTCAAGAGTGTAAGTAAATCTGTAGGCAATAGAATATTGAAAGAATTTTGCAAAACCCTATAACCATTTTCTAACAAGATTTTACATCCTAAAATGTATCCAGTAATCAAATTACAAATATAGAATTTTTTGCAGTTTTCCTTCAAAACAAAGGTTACTATTCAGAGACAAAGACGAACAACAAGTACGTAGTGCAGTAAAGTAACAAAAAACTTACCAATCGAAGCTATACAACTCCCCCAAAACCTCTGTCCTGCATGTTGTAGTAGACAAACTTGGTTAGCCGGACACACCTTCCGCTAAATTCAAATCTTTCCTCGCAAGCATAACCGCCGAAATTCAAACCTCGCACGGATTTCGAAAGCACTGACAAGTACACTGGCCATTAAATCCCCATTGGTATCCGTATTGACAATAAGTGTCGCACCCAAACGGCCTTTCCGGACACGAAGCATCGCTTGGAATGGTTTGAGCCAGAGAAAATTTGCATAGAATGCACAAGATCCAAAATCGTAAAATCATTTCCATGCTTTCATTGCTTTATGACAGGGCGTCCTGAAAATAGAATGTGACTGTTATTTGACTAAGTTGAAAACGGAAAAGCGAAGAACAGAAACGATGAAAAACCTCTATCATTTTTAGCCATGGAAAACCAAAGGCCGATTTAAATTGCTGACACTTTCTAACTCGCTGTCAACCACTCAATTTAGACTTTGGTGGACTGGCAAAATGCCACCCGTCAAAAGTCTAACTTGCGCGAATTAGAAAGTGCAAGTGCCAGGCGGGTGGCAGAAGTAAAAGTCCGCCTTTAGTTTAGACCAGTAAAATTCTGCTGAGAGACTGAAATAAAAAGTTAGAGCAGATCAAAAACGGATACAAACAAGGTAACCCATATTTAACAGGTTCTAGTTCATCGTACGTCGGCTGCCAACAAAAAATGGACCCAAAGGAAGGAAATAGAAATAGACTATAAACTGGTTGTTGTGGTGTGGGCGGTGACTAAGCCAAAATCAGTTAGGTTCTACGTATCCAATAGGCATAGAGAGTGTGTAGTACGACAATGCAGACAGGCACTATTTGGTGGAACTAATCAGTGGGCAGCGTTTCAAAGGAAGACGCACCAAATAACCCATATTTGGAGGGCCGGGAAATCGGCAAATTTTAGCGGCGCCATGATTTTGTCCTAATTTTAACCTGACAGCAATCTTGCAGTAACTGGGCCGTAACGGTTACACCGAGCCGTATTAGCAAAAAGCTCGCTAAAAACCTGTATGCGACCCCATAGCCCTAACCTTTATTGTCTACACCTAACCCTGGCATCATTATTAACTGTAGCGGTAGGGTGGAAAGAGAAACCAATAAATCTGTTAAATTCGAAATGTTTTTTAGATGAGTTTTCAAAATTTTATACCTCTTTTTGCGAAATCCTGCCAGTTACGTATTAGTAATAGCAAACTTTGCCAGACTTTAGTCCTCTAGCCTTATAAGAGTCGGCGACAAACAGGTATCTAACTCACCATTTAGGGCATTCTTCTCACGCCTACGGCCGGTATCAAATTAGAATAGACTCTTTTAGTCAGCGACCTAAATTCGGGCGCCAAAACATCTTAGTCAGACAATTTGAGATGGCTCTAATTGGCCAATAAAGTGCTCAATCGAAAAGGAGCTTTATTCGGCGAGAAAAACCTCCTAGAAACAGGTGTCTCCATATCCGGCAAAGTGGAATGGCCGAGCAGCGAGCCCGGGTAATCTACTGGCATCGGACAATGGCCACTATTTTTCAATCAACTTTTCAAAAATCCAGTTCTCTGTCCGTCTTTGCCTCCCTCCCCCGCAGAACACGATAGGCCAACTATAAGCCCAGCTAGCAGAGGTTTATTTACTTGGAAATAATATTCGCTAATCTTTTTGCAAGGTCATTTTTGGAGCGCTCAAACTAGATCGACACGTGAAGCAAACAGGTGCGCGCCTATTTGCGATCGACCCGGCGCGTACAATAGACTGACCGGACGGGCCCGTTTCGCCGACAATTTGGACACGATAATTACACGCGTATGTGTGTTTAGAGCTCCGATTTCAAGGGCGAAATTGGCCAATATAAATTCGCTTTTTCAGCTTATCTTTTTGGGCAATAAAAATGTAATCATCCGACAATCATTGCAATTGTGTAAGGTTCATCTACTAAACAGGGACAACGTCTAAAATCGCGAGAGAAAAAGGAACACTTGTGGCATAGAAACAGTTAGAGATTTTTCGACACCGTATATGGCTGCGGTACCTTATATGGCATCACTCAAGCCGGTGCCATATACGTACAGTATGTATAGTGTCGGTACCAAACATAGTACCAGGTACTAAGAGTGAAAACAATAGCAAAAATACCAATTTTTTCCGTTTCTAATGTGATGATTGATTGATGTACTTGTAAGTATTGGGTATCCGGCATGGAATTAGGTTATTCGGGGTATCAGGTTTGGGTATCATTAGAAACGTCAAAAAATAGATTTTCTTATTTTAGATAGAATCGAAAGCTATAAGGTGTAATCCGGCCACTACAAGAAATTATTATCGCATAAATTATGCTTACTTTTAGTTGGTTGGCGCAACAACAGCTTCATAAAGCTAATTAAGGAACGCAATTTTACGATTTTTAAGGTCGCACTACCTAATCCCAATACCAGTTCGAAGTCTACACGGGACTGTACGTAGAAAAATCGCAGACTAACAAATACAAGGGAAAGAAAAAGGACAACTGGAACAGAAAAAACGAATAAACTCTCAAAAATGATAAATGAATATGCCGAAATACACAGTTAAAAAATAAAGGACAAGAAAAATCGAACAAAACTGTCCTGAGCGACCACCATTTCAACCGACAAGAACAAAGAATCAGTGCAATCAAATGCGAACACAAACGAACAGGCGGACAGCACAGGGCCAACAAGACTTCATAAAAATAGCGCCCAAAAAGAGCAACAGATGAAGAAAACGAGAGGATCTACAGGTTGTTTAGGCGGGAGGCAAGAATGCAGCTAGCATGACACCTCATGACATTTGGCTTTGGACATTGGAGGGGTGCTCGAGAAACCGGTGGGCAGGTCGGCTAATTCGTAAACAAAATCGACGCGACCACCTGGCACGCCACCTCAGTGTGTACACACGGTGCTCCGGTCGTCGTAGGCACAACAAAACACTAGGACTAAACTCTGCTACTGCTCTTAGTCCGGCATCAACAGACGATGACCCCTCCAGTTAGACTCTCTCTCCCCGATTAGTCTGTTTGCCTTTCCCACTCACCCAAACCAACTGTGTACTTACTTACCGGGCCATTGTCTAAATGTCGCTGCAAAACTAGATAGAATTCTGGCTTTTTCTTAGTTTCGGTCGTACTAGACGTTCGGTTTGGTTGGTGTGTAGATTGCAAAACACGAATTGTACCTATTTCAGAACCTGTTTTATAGGCAATAAACTGTCAGAACTCCGGAGCGTCAAATCAATTTTTTGTCAAACAATCGCTTACCGCACAAAAACAGATCATTTCAAACTGACGCTGGCTAAGAAAACCGTTGTTGCTTCGCAGCGAAAATAATATAAATAAGCTACGTGTAGTGGTATCTGAGCCCAAAATCGGGGGATAGAGTACGAAGAACACTAAAAATTGTTAAAAAATCGCAGTTTCGAGCTTAAAGTTGCTGAAAACGCTAAGACTTCAGGGCTCAAATACAGCCAAAAACCAACCAGTGTCCAGTTTTAGCGCTTTTCGTGTCCAAAATAGTAAAAAGTTACCAAAGTTTACCCAACATTGCTTCCCAGAAAAATCGAAGGGAGTGGAAAATTTATCTATAAGGGGTTATGGCGGTTTGTACATTGTCGGGGGCAGACCCAATGCTATACGTACGTTTTGCAGTTTGGACTAGCTAGGTACACGTACATACGTATGTTGTAGACAACGTAGGTTTATACGTACGTACAATACGTAGCATCAGTAAGCCAATTTGTTATTCTGAATTGGCCCCTTTAACATACAATAGCGCTGTCACTCAAGCGTCAGAAAAATTTTTAAATTGACCAGATCTCTATTACTACCTAATTACAAGTTCATAATAAATTAGCACAAGACAGAATGGTGCAAAGGCGTTGACAGTGACCGTCCATATCGATCTGCTTCATGTCCCGCGAGAGCTACAAATCAGGCGGACTTGCATTTTCCATAATCTACGCGTGGTTATCAGATTTCGTTCGGTCGGAGGCCGTCAATTCGATCCATAAAAGGCGCGAGGAGACCTATGTTTTAGTTGCATTCAATTGCAGTTATTAACGGCGCGCACCTGTCTGTGCTCATATTTGGCCATTCCGACGAGCTGCTTGCCTCCCTGTCGTCTCAATCAGTAGTTAGCGGCTCTCAGCCACACTCCACACGCCCGGCCGGCCATGGCTCGCACCGCCTTTCCGCTGTTTATGCTGTTCTTGATTGCGCTGGTCTCTTTTGGCTGGGCCGACTTAAAGGAGGAGCAGAGGAAGGAGCAGGATACGATTCTGAACGCCGATGAAAAGCCTCTCACCACCAGTACCGAAGCCGACACTAGCGATTGTGAGTTTTTAAAAAAGAATGATACCCCTAGCTCAGAATTATGAAAGTGTCCCGATAAGTTGGACATTTTATATTGTGGGTTTATACGAAAAATCTCAAAACTGAACGCTGCCTTTATTGGCGTCATGAACAGCTTGAAAATAAGCAAGATATAGGAAGACAAACGTACTGTTGTTTGGTATTGGATTTTCTGAATGTGTGTGTGTATATACACCACGCATGTAAAACGGGGTCTGCTGCCCCCTACCCGACTTAGGCCAGACACCGCCGGATGGGGACCCCCAAGACGATTTTCCCGACCCCTCTCTCCAATTTTCCTGGCAAGTAATTTGTTGAGCAAATTTTGCGATTTTTTACACTTTCAGACACAAAAATTGCCAAAATCGCCTGCAAAACAGCACTTTTTTAGCTGTATTTCAGCCCTAGCGATTTTTGACGATTTTTAGCCAAAAAATTGCGATTTTTTTTCGATTTCTGAGCGTGCGCCAGACTCCCCCAATCCCGCTCCCCTTCGGCGGATGATCTATACATGTATGGTATACACTACTGTCGGAAAGTCCGGGGTTAAAAAATAGGTTCAGGTTCAAGTCAAGTCCAACAACGAAATTTCAGGTTCAAGTCCATCTTCTAAAAACCCTGGACAATAGGTTCAGGTTCAACTCCACTGACATTTTCAAAAAGTGTTGAAATTTGACACTGATTTATTTCAATTTTCTGAGCTATATAAACAATCAATCAATCTTTTACTTCTTTTTTAAAGCCAGACAGACACCTGTAAAACGGTACTTTGGCAGAAGCAATAAAACAAAAACCTGTGTACTGGCTGGCAGTAAATTACCCAGATCAGACTTTACAGTGAAGTACTTTCGTTTCCAGACATATTCATTTTGAAAAATAGGTGGAAAAACATGAAACCATTAAATTTTTGTGCAATGCAAGGAAAATTCAACATTTTTTTCTAAACAGTTCACTAAAAATTGAACCAATTGAGTAAGTCTAACAAAACGGAACAGGTTCAAGTGCACAAATTTCAGGTTAAAAAACCTATTGAAGAGTCCAGGTTCCGTCGAACTTTCCAACAGTAGTATACATATTTACTGACAAATGTGTATGGTAATGTGCGTTTATAAACACACAAAAATACACATTGTTTTGTTGAATATGTGTATTGTACTGAAAATGCACATTTTTCGTAGATTTTGAGGCACAAGTGCTAGAAAAATCAAATCTCTGCTTGAAAACAAGGAATTAAATTGAAATTGAGTTACTTTAGGCCATTCTAAGGCTTTATCAGAGTATCCACTGTTCATTACTGCTAGCGAGCGTAAATGTATGATGTAGAAGCTTTAGAGCGATGCCGTCATAATAGTTTTACTGTTAACTTCACGTCCATTCTCCACCAACTACATAGCTAAACGTAGTACAGTAATAGAGGCAGTGTGTATACTGTAGGTTCGCACGGCTGTGAGGAGGAGTTGAGCGAGTGTCAGGAGAGCTGTGTGATGGCGGACGATCCCCTGCTCATGCACGAAATGATGATGGATCTGGACTGGATGGGCAGTCATCTGGAGGACCCCGACGGCTGCATGATGGCCTGTCAACACAGACACGACACTTGCACTCAGACTTGCTCCAAGAACTAAACTCCTCTGTGATCGCCTTCATACAATAAAGTGTTTAGAATGCAATTTGTTCACAATCATTAATCTACAGTACAGTACACTCTATCAGAGCATCTACAGTGCAGCACCCAATCAATTCAGTGCTCCAGTCGTCAGTAGTACCCAATCTGATTCCTACCTTCGATCCATGATTACATAGCTTTCGGTAGCCCATTTTCTGCCAGTCAACTGAAACTTAGCAGATTATACAGGGTGTGCCAAAAAAAACAACCCAGCAGATTTTTCGCTGTAGCAACCGCAATTCTCAACCGATTTGAATGAATCCTTTTTTAGATTAAAGATAAATAAATTCTTAAAAGATTGCTGGAATTTTCATTAATGTACTCTTCTTAGTTCCTGAGATATTGGCTCTCAAAATCAAAACAGTGATTTTGGCAGTGAACAAGAGGGATATTTTTATTATTCTGCACTTCGTAATAGAACGGATTCCTGCTACTGCTAAGGGCTCTTGGAGGCTTCACAGGTGACACAGAAACTCTGTTTACTTCAACACTAAAGTATCATTAGCCCCAGCAGTAGGAATCTGCTTTATTATGAAATGCCACGGAATCGCTCTTGTTCTTTGCCAAAATCTGTTTTAACTTTGAAGGCAAATATCTCAAGAACTAAACTGCGAATCTCAATAAAAATTGCACCAATCTTTGAAGAATTTATCAGTCTTTCATTCAAAAAAGGGTTCATTCAAATCGGTTCAGATTCATGTTTACAAAAGTAAAAAAACTGCTGTACTGTTCTTTATCACTCTTGTTCATTGCCAATATCTCTGTTTTGACTTTGAGGACAAATATCTCAGGAACTAAGCAGGCTATCTTAATAAACGGTACATCAATCTTTCAAGAATTTATTTATCTTTCATTTAAAAAAGCATTCATTCAAATCGGTTGAGATTTGCGGTTGCTACAGCAAAAACTCTGCTGGGTTGTTTTTTTTTGGCACACCCTGTATGTATTTACGCGATTTAGTGGCCAATTTTTAACATAGTAGCTTACAAGTAATTACCTTTTTTCTTATCTAAAATTTAAACAAATACAGAACATACTGTTCGTACATACGTGTATGTGGTCACTGAAAACGACTTTTGGCTCAGCTTAAAGCAAGTATTGGTGCATAATAAAGTCAGCAACTTTAATGATAACGGTACGGTACGCTACGTGTTGGTGCCAAAACCGTTTTAGCAAAATTAGCATACAACGTACGAAACTAGTCTGCGGTTTAGTTGAGGTCAAACGAACGGTGAAAGCCAAGCAATACAGACAGACAGACAGCTTGTGAGAGAGTGCCATTTACTGTCCAAGCCTAGTCAGCTATGCACCTGTCGATCGTGCTTTGTCTTCTGCCGGTCATCTTTGCACTGGCCTACGGAAGAGGTGGCAACTCGGAGGGCGAAGGTGGCGGCGGTGGACTGGCCATTTGCTGCGCCACGTCGAATGTGAGGCAAAGCGGCAGGTGCCCTCGCAATGCGGACCGTAAGTTTCTTTCTACTTTTCTGCCCACCTTAATTTGTATGAGAAAAACCTACAGATTGAAGCTCACTTGTTACACATTCTCAGCAATAAAATAGACAATACATACTGTATAGGGCTGTTTATAGTACCCTCTATTTATACGCTACTCAGTGATTGTACTTTGTATAGAGACATTTAAGTAAGCAGTTATCAACACAAATCCTGCCGTATTGCACCATTTTGGTGGTAAACCTTGTTTTGAAGAAAAACAGTAGATATTAGATAATCATATGGGTTCTGATGGAAGCGAAGAACCTATTTTTTACCACTACACCGTAATTTGAGCAAAGAAACTTCCAATTGTTAGTTTCTTGACCATGTTTTATTGAGTGCCATAAGAATGCCCGGTACATACGTATATAACCAACCATATGTCATGCTAAAACACGATCAGTAACTGTCGAACCATCACATTATTTGATTTGACGATGCATTTTCAGCGGTAGCCATAACCGGTAGCTCGACTTCTTGCGACAAGATATCCTGTTTTACGCGCGACGGCGGCGAAACAGTTGAGGTACGTCATATACTGTATATTTTTGCTTTGCTTTGGTTTGTTTTGTGCAGTCTCATCCCATCTCGTTGATGGCTGAGTTTCGTACATGTAAGGGGAAAATGGGTTTGCCCTCCCTCACTGTCTAGGGCCCCGACACGAAACCACCATCGATGTTTCTGGGACACAATTATTTGTTCAAATTTTTTTTATTTCAGACTAGAAAATTTTTGAAATTTGGGGCAAAGCAATACATTTCTACTGCATTGAACTTGGACTATCGTTTCTAACCATTTTCAGCCCTACGTATGAAGGCATCTAGAACGCGATTTGGCAGCTTTAACTTGCGATTTAGCTTCCTTATCGAATGTTACAGGTCTTTTGGAGCTTTTCGAAATTTTGGATCCCCCTGGCAGGCAAACCCCGGCCCGGCCGGCCCTGTTACATGTACAGTATTTGTAGTAGTAGTAGTACATATGCAGAACGTATTTAATTTAGTTTTGCGCGGGTCAGTTCCAGTACTACGGCCCTGAATGCATCGATTATTTTGGGGAGCAATTTGCGTGCAGACGTGCCACCGCCGTCCAAGGTTACAACTGTATTAACCCATTCTGTGAAGTGTAAATTACACCTAGTTACTTGTTAGCGTATATACTTTCTTTTGTTTTGCGTCTGTTGTTTTGTTTCTAAATAAATCTTGTACCGTTTGAAGTGGTCAGTGGCGTATCCAGGATTTTGGAAAGGGGGGGTGTAAAATTTTGAAAGTGCCTCGTTGGGCCGCTGCCCAACCAGGGTAAGAAAATTTAGCAAAATTTTGCCTTCAAAAACGCATTTAGAAGGCATTCTGAGCACAAAATAGACAAGGCATTCTGAGCACAAAATAGACAGTTTTAGTACATAATTCATTAGTTTCTTATATTTTTGACAGACTTTTTCTTCCTACCTCCACCGCAAAGGGGGTGTACACACCCTACACCCCTCCTGGATACGCCACTGGAAGTGGTGTAAGCGAATAAAAACGGCTCAAGGGCTGTTTTAGATAGGCATTTTTGTCAGCTGTTTTTCGTCTCTTCCTTCCGAAAAAGCTCCGTCCAGGACATAGCAATATGTAGAGATAATCGCTTTCATACAGTCAAAAGCCAGCAGCCTTTTGGATTGGCAATATAATTCCAGGCCACTGCTTTATTTGCAATATTCTACCAGCTGACACAGACACAGCTTGTCTGGCGCTACCTGCTATTCTGTATTACAACTCCCGTTATTATACGTAGTTTACAGATTGTGGCGTTCCCGGCCCAAAAAAACTCGAAAGTTTTCACTAACTCTTCTCTCTATGGACAACGCCATGTACGACTTGGGCTCTTCAACACCAGAAATGGACCGAGCCGCGGCCGCCCTAGCTGTTATTTGTATGGTCATCGTACTAGTGGCATTCTGTATGTGCTGCCTTTTCATACAAAGCCTGATCGACCGGTGTCTGTTTCCGCCGGAAATGGACGATGTGTCGAGAGTGATCATTTTGCCCAGTGAAATACCGGTCAAATTGGCGCTAACTGCCCAGACTAGAAATAGAGACTATCGAATCTTGCAAGAGTACGAAACTACGCTTCGGACCGCCGCGCCCTCCGCCCCGCCCATCCACAACGAACGTCTGCCCTCTGCGCCCCCTGCTTATCGGTGATGTACATTGTATGTATGGGTTCTTTTGGATTATCTGTAAAGGCGGATTTATACAGGCTGGGCAATTTCGTATCTACACCTGTATGACGGGTTTTGACTTGCTGTAACTTTTGTGTTCGGCAGAAAATATTTCGCTTAAATTTTTACTCTCAAAATTTTGGCCGTCTATCGCTTCAACATACATGTACGTCAACGTACATGTAACAGGAGGGCGATCTGGGGGTCTGCGCCAACCCGACTTAGGTCAGACCCCCGGGTGAGGACCCCGGAGACGACTTTTCCGATTCCACCACCCCGATTTTTCTGGTATTAAGTAATTTTTAAGCAACTTCTTGCGATTTTTACAATTTCAGACAAAAATTGCTATAATCGCCTGTAAAACAGCACTTTTTAGCCGTATTTGAGCTCAAATTAGCGATTTTTAACTATTTTTAGCCGAAAAATTGCGATTATTGAGCGTTTTTAGTGTCCAACCCCCTCCCTAGAATTTGGGTTGAGATCCCCAACTCCGGCCGGCGCCAGACCCTCAACCCCCTTCCCTTTTCGGCGGATGACCTCTTGCCGCTACAGTAGTTAGTTATGTACTTCCACGTGTCCACTATCAGACGTCATAGAAAGTGACGGCTGACACATACAGTAGAAGTGCATAACTTGTGGCTGAAGCTTCAGAGTAAAAATTCTGAGGACCTACCGTAAAACTTCTAATAAAAGGGCACGCTCCAATAGTAGCGCCCTATACGCCCTTCTAATAATAGCGCTCCCACGCGCAGTGCTATCAACGCCTTGTACATGTTTCCAATGTAGAAGAATACTGTCCCTTTGAGACAATTTTCTTTGATTAAGCTTGCAAACATTAGTCAGACCAAGAATGCATAAAAGAGTAGCAAGAATGTGCCGCTCAGCGGCCGGCCGAGTGCCGATGCGCTGTACCAAAATTACTGGAGGGGTCGCGAAATTCGCGACCCCTCCAGTAATTGCGCATGCGCTTTATTGCAGCGTAACCTGATTTCTGAGCAAGAATGACGTCAACAAAATGTTTAGTGATTTTCTACAACGGCAATTCATTGCATAGTTGGTGTAAGATCTTCAATCATCACAATACTAAAATAAGTGTCCAATTGCAAGGCAAGATTGCAAGATATCTGTGAAATGCATCAGGCTTTTTGCATTTGTGAATTTTTCCATTTTTAACGCAGCACATGAGCTTGGTTATGTACACATGCCACCTGCTTGCATATTCCAGCTTTTTTACCTTTCTTTCCCTTTATCATGTTGCCGTAGACTTGAGAAATCAACGGCGGCAGCTATATTCCCAAAGACAGATTGAATAACCCGCTAAAAAATCAGGTTGCGCTGCAATAAACCGCATGCGCAATTACTGGAGGGGTCGCGAAATTGGCGACCCCTCCAGTACGTAATTTTGGTACAGCGCATCGACACTCGGCCGGCCGCTGAGCGGCACATTCTTGCTACTCTTTCATGCATTCTTGGTCAGACTAAAACTCATATAAAGAACAAACAGGCTGTAACGCTTGCCGGGGCCAGAATTTTAATTTTCTTCATCAGTCGCAGTCGTTTTTCATAATGCGTCGTCGTAATCCCGCCCATTTTTCCTAGCCAACAATATGTAGCGCGGCGCGCTCCTCTAGAGAAGAATCTATAACAGAGACAATATTTACATATGACAACGGGTGTTGCGCGCGGCCGCGCTTACACAATTGCTTGTGTTTGAGACAAAAATAGCCTGTATTTTCAGAAAAATGAGGATACTTGAGACGGCCAACGTAGCATTGAAGTAATTAGCGCGCACTAATCATAGCGCCCCAAAAGCAATCACGAAATGTTAGCGCAGTGCTATTATTAGAAGTTCTACGGTATGCATGTGGTGTTATAAATTTCAGCTATTCCCCCAACGCATAAGTTAGAGCAAGACCAAACCTGTGATAGAAATATGGACCATCCTGTACTTCTGCCAGTCCGATGGCACTGGCACTTTGTGACGCCGCTTTACCTCGCCATTTAGATTTTTGGGTAATGGATTGCCAGGCCGCAAAAATCTAAATGGCGCGGTAGAGGCTAGAGCGTCCATGGGACTGGCTAAAGTATAAATTGGCCTTAAAAGTAAAACTTATAATGTTCTTTCAGTTTGCGGTATCTTCTTGTTTCCTGTCAGACAGAATATGGCAATAGCAGTACGGGTATTATTCGGTACTATTGAAACTTTTAAAATAGTAATCAGTGTTTCTATTTTATCAATACATGTACTTGTACAGTACAGAGGATTTTCCCTTAGCAGAATGGGTCAAGCGCAAGTCCTGTCCCTGAAGCCGTTCCGATGTTTATTGGGCTGGGACGTAATTTTTGGGCCAATCTTTTGCAATCTTTTTTTACAGTTTCAGATACGGAAATTTCTAAAATTGTCTGTTTGAGCCCCGTTACATGGCCGGGCCAAATTACATCAGACCAAACCTGCTGATATGCTTGTATGCACAACGTATGTCATTCCAACAGTTTGAAAAGGTTACGTATTCAACAAAAAAAACATTATTTAGGCAGCTAGCTATCAGTGTTTCTCATTTCACTAAACGCCTACAGTCTGATCGTTTTGAAAATACGTAATGGCTTACAGTGCGACCTATGCTGTCTGTACGTAAAGTGCGAACAGTGGGTAGAGAAAACCCACTATCCAATACTTATTGTAATCTTAAAAAACTTGGAACTTCGATTTATAGCTAAGTTATGAAGCCCTCTATACCGCAAAGTATAAGCTAACAGAATTTCTGTGATAATTTCTAATAGTGGCCGAATTTCTTACTAGGACACCGGCCAGCAATTAGCTTTATTTCTTCTAATCAAAAATAAAAAAACATTTTTTCTGGTTTCTAGTGATACAGAATGCAGCTGTAAACTGAAAAACGGTTTTCGGCACAACTGAGCAAGCATATGGTAATTGGTTTTTCTGGTAACTGGGCGTCCGCAATCCAAATCGCAGTCTAAAACTTCGTCACCGGAAATTCGGGCGCCTTGTTCAATAACTCCTCATCAGCCAACGGCGTTTTCGGTTCAAAGTAGCGACATTTTGACAAGTTCCGCCCGACCACAATCTCAAAATCGTCGTCGAAAAAGACAGGCGAGCCGCTTCGCGTTTTACAGAGCTCACTTTTCTTGTGCAGATAGACCGATCGTCTCATCTTCCGATGTTCTTGATTGACATCCGCCAGCAGAACCCTCCTGACGCACAAGTACAGACAACACAGTAAAACCAAGAAAAAGCTTGCCATTAGTGTGTAGGCAAAGACGTAGACGAAAACGCTATTAGGCATCGTTGAACTGGCTGGGCCTCTGTTTCGGCACTCAATTATTGCTTCGAAAATCGGCTTAAACCGCCGATCGTAAACTGGAATTTCTTTCGGGACGCCAGCTTGATAAGGTTTATTAGGTTTTACTACTTGATTTAGTTAGTTCCGTTTCAGAGTGCCACCTGTATGGGCGTTTTCTAAGTATGGGACTGGGTTTTGTGCCCCAATAAACCTCTATCAGCTTTAAGTGCTTTTTTGTGCGAATTTATGGGATAATCGTTTATAGTAGCACACCAGTAATTAGCTTCTTCTTTCTAAAATTTAAAAAATACCTAATATTAACATTGAATTTTTAGTGTAAAATCAGTCTGTCTTAAAACTCTTTCAGCAAAACATTTTGAACTTGGCAATGGTGATTGGAGCGTAGCGAAAACATTGATACCTAAAACCATACATGTAACAGCTCCGGGCCGACCTGGGGGGAGGGGGGTAGGGGGGTTTTTTCCTCAGGTGGGGGGTCGAGGGGGGGTTTCGCCCAGGTGGGGGGTCCCAAATTTCAAAAAGCTCCAAAACGCCTAGAAATGCGTTTTTAGCACGTTTTTTTTCAGTAAGGACGCTAAAAATCGCTATTTTAAGCTGCCAAATAGCGTTTTGAAGCTAAAAACAAGCAAAAAATGACAAAAAGAGCTTCCAAAAACACCGATTTTTCTTAAATATCAGCAGTGGAAACGCCAAATTCGGTTTCCAAAGGCTTTTCAAGTGAATTTTAGGCTAAAAATTAGTGATTTCTGACCCAGTTTGTTAATACTGGAGCCACCACTAGTACTTGTATTTTTTGGTCGGGGGGGGGGTCCCTTAACCTGTCACGCGGGGGGGTGAGGGGGGTTGGCCTTTCCAGCAGGGGGAGTAACCCCCCCAAACCCCCCCTAGTACATGTATGCCTAAAACATAAAATGTATTATCCAGAATCGTGTTCAATTTACGGCTTTAGAAAGAAAATTGACATAAGGGGCCGTCCATAAACGACGTCGTTCCAAAATCCCGATTTTTCGGACCCCCTCGCCTCAAAATCGCCTTGCGTCGTTTCTTGCCCCCCCCCGCTACGGCGACATCGTTTTCGGTTTAGCCCCCCCAAGAAAAAAGGACAGTAAATACAGTACTGTAACGTTTTCTGGTTGCCATACAGCGCAATTAATTGAATAAATCGCTACAACCACTCTGGGAAGCTTTCCTGTATGTAGAAACCTTTGACAGAATGTGCATAAATCGAAAATAATGCAATTCAAGTATCCAAAAAAAACTCCGAAAAAAGCGACGTCGTTTTTTGCTAACCCCTCCCCCTCCTAGTGCGTCGTCTACGGCTTTAGAAAGAAAATTGACATAATTGCTTGCGTGTAGGAATTGAAGGTTATACGCTGTACATGTTAGACTAGGGGTCGTAGCTCCAAACGCCAAAAGCACTGCGCAAAGACGATCAGACCGCATAGAGACCAATTAATATAAGACCCGAAAATACAGGTACAAGTACTACACATACTATAATGTACTAAAGGTTCTAATATTTCTGGGTGTGCATTTAACCTTTGCAGTTGCTACTCCAATTTCATTAAATGCAAACTACATTGGACAGTTGCAGGTGTTGGTTACACTGTTTTTTATCAATCCAACCAGATTTCTACTAAACACGTTTCGTACAGGGTAGCAAAAAAGCAGGAAATTACAGTGCGTGGCGTACGCAAAGAGATTCTTCAAAAACAAACAACCAATTCGGTTTCAATTTCAAGTGCAATTCAACAGTAACAACAAAGAGCAATTTAGATTCGGCTCAGACATAAGTAAATAGTAGTCAAACAGAGTGGCTACTGGTTTTGTCCGAAGCTTCGTCTGACTTCTGTTTCTCTAAGGCGTCGGCCACCTCTCCCAGGTCCTTGAAGGTGCTGTTGTAGAACTCGGGCGCGCCTTCATGGCTGAAGTGCTTCAGGTCTAACTTGGCGTCAGCGCAAGGTCTGCAAATACAAATAACCCTACAGTATATACAGTCAGGCACTTAACGCCGTTTATGGTACTGGCATCGGTAGCGCTACTTAGGGTAGTGGCACCATATTATGGCATACGTGTAACAACAGGTCATCCGCCGATTGGGAAGGGGGGTTGGGGGGTCTGGCGCCGGCCGGGGGGCGGGTCTGAGCTAAAATTTTGGGAGGGGAGGGGGCGGGCACTAAAAAACGCTCAAAAATCGAAAAAAATTGCAATTTTTTGGCTAAAAATCGAAAAAAATCGCTAATTTGGGCTGAAATACAGCTAAAAACTGCTGTTTTGCAGGCGATTTTTGTGTCTGAAATTGTAAAAAATTGTAAAAATTTGCTAAAAAATGTACTTGCCAGAAAAATCGGAGGGGAGGGGGGTGGGTCTGGCCTAAGTCTGGTGGGGGGGGGGGGGCAGACCCCCTGTTACATGTATGATATATGGTACCCCTACCTTCGCATTGGTACCGGTAGCATCTGTGGCGCGTACTACAGGCCATTCCAAGTATAGAAATTTTAGTGCAATTCTTGTGATTAATATCCGGTACCCCAATATCCCGATCCGGCACCAGATCCGATATTAGCGATATCCAACCCGGATCGGATCCGGATATCCATGTAACAGGGGGTCTGGCCCCAACCCGACTTAGGCCAGACCCCGACCCCAGAGACAATTCTTCCTCCGATTTTGCTGGCAAGTAATTTTTTAGCACATTTCTATTTCTTGCAATTTCAGACATAAAAATTGCCAAAATCGCCTGTAAAACAGCAGTTTTTAGCTGTATTTGACCCCAAATTACCGATTTTTGATGATTTTTAGCCGAAAAATTGCCATTTTTTTAGGCCCAAGCCCCTCCTTAGAATTTGGGCTCAGACCCCCAGCCGGCGCCAAACCCTCCAACCCGCCTCCCACGTCAGCAAGCTACATGCACTTAGCAAAGAGTGCTCGAATAATGGTTACTGTAGGAGTGCCCAGCTTTTTACAAATCTTAGCACATGCTTCCCATTCCGTTTTAGAGGCAAAATCCGTGAAAAGAAAAACCAAAAAAACTGAAAACCATGAGAAAATGGCAGTGTGCTGAACTCGCTCACTTCAAGCGTCTACAGTACCCGACTCAGTGGTTTGTTCTCAACCGGCGATCAACCAATCGATCGGCCGTTGCGCGCTCTTTCAAATGACACCGGAAGCTAAACGATTTGCTGGCTCAAACTAAAGCTAGGAGCGAAGTAAATTCCGTTTTTCTTGAACAACTTATACATAGTGCCACTAGCCTAGGTGCCAGTACCGGAGTTTTCCACTTATAACACCTGGGCCGGGTTGCATAAAACAACCTTAAGTTAAGGGGTCCCTTATCCTTAAGTTGGCACCTGAAATCGATAAGTGGGCACTTTGTTAAGTGCCACCTTAACTGACCTTAAGGGGAACCTTATCTTTAAGGTGGGACCTTAAATGGATAAGTGGGCACTTTGTTAAGGTGGTACTTAAGTGAGTTGCACAAAAAAGTTAAGGTACTACCTTAACTAAGTGGGCACTTAACTCTGCAATCTTTGTTTGTGCGGTTGGTTTTCGTCGTCAGCTCCATTCAAAAGCGCTCTAAAGCTCAGTTGCAAAAGATGAAAGCGATGCCTCGGACTTCTACGTGTTGAAAGACTTTTTGTCGATAAAACCGGATTTCAAACGTTCTCTGGAAGAAATCAAAAAGAAAATAAAAAGAGTTATTTAGGGTGCTAAGGCCGCTTACAAATCGCAAAGAATCGCAATGTTGGACTAAAAATTGTTAAAAAAGTAATTTGGGCTCAAATACAGCTAAAAGTGCTGATTTAAAGGCAATTTTAGTGTCTGAAAATTGAATGTAAAAATTGAAAATTTATTGAAAAATGCACGGTGAAATCTAAACATCTGGAACATTTTATTTCTCAAACCTTTTTATTTAAAGAGGTGGTTCAGGCAGATGCAAGCAAAAATCTTTAATAATCTTTGTGTCAGTCATTGTTTTAAGGAAAAGCCTTGCAAGCTCTGAATATCAACATAATATAGTATAGAAGGAGTTGCGCTTGGGCCGAAATTTACTACTTGCAAATATACTCTTAGAGCAACCGCAAGCTGGTCCTCGATTAATAACGCAAAATTCCGCTTGGTTGGGTGTTCAATGTCACACCGAATTGAATCGCAAAGCTGTCAGAAGTTCTTAGTAAATCGGTACCGTTGATGCAGTTTATGATCATCCCACTTGTCAAAAATCTCATTGTGCTCCCGGAAGTTTGGCTGTGGTCTGTTCGGTAAGCCCAGCAAAGGTAGAACCGCCAACTACAGCCATACTTTGAGACCGACAATGACCAACCTTATCTTTAAGGTAGGTCTACGGGAACCTTAGATTTCAGAGCTTAACTTCGAAACCTTAACTTTTGTGCAACCCACTTATCTTAGGAGGAACCTTAACTTAATTTAAGGTGCCACTTATCTTGTCCAACTTAAGTCAGTCCCCTTAAGTTTTGTGCAACCCACTTACGTTGCCCAGCAACCTTAACCTAAGTTTAAGGTGGCACTTAAAGTTAAGGTTGTTTTATACAACCCGGCCCTGGTCTTATAACTGGAAAATGCCCAAATTTAGGGTCACTTTTTGGCGCCCTTTTGAAGACCATGGTCTTATAACTGGAAAATGCCCAAATTTAGGGTCACTTTTTGGCGCCCTTTTGAAGACCATGGTCTTATAACTGGAAAATGTTATTTCACTGCAAAAAAAGGATTTTTGGCCAATAGCTGAATTTGTTTTTCACCTAGATGGCTGTTCCAGACATGCCTGACCAGTTTACGCTTGACTTGTAAAACTTTACTTGAAGTTACAAAAAGAAAGGTTGTGTTGAAGCATAGCAGGTACTGTATTGCGTTCAAAAGAAAAATCGGAATCATGTTTTATCTATATTATGTACTTCTGCCTTTGTTTTTTTCACGATGGACAGCTTTTGTTCACTTTAAAAACAGTTAATTGTGTGTTAAAATCGGTCAATTAAACTAAGACCATGGTCTTTTAACAGGAAAATGGGTGTCTGTGAACCAAGTTTTCTGACCACCTATTAGAAGACCATGGTCTTATAACTGGAAACAAAAACCTATTTAAAGACCATGGTCTTCTAACTATGGTGGTCTTATAAGCGGAAATCTCCGGTACCATTAACGGTGATACGTGCCTGACTGACCAGAATTTAGAGGTAAGGGAGCAAAGGCCAGTAAGGTGAACAAGTAGGTAAGATTACCCATTCTGAATTCTGCGCACAGCTCCGGCAGGCAGTGGCTGTCCAACAGCGTCGAAGAGGAAGACGAGAATGAGCTCGGTTATCTGTCGATGGATGCTCTCGTCCCAGTGCACTCCGTCCGGCTCTCTTAACACAACCAACCGTTAGTATTTCTGACTGCCAAGCTATTACGCAACAGCCAACACAAACCATTATTATCTCCTTCTAATGTTGGTCTCTCAAAGACTCAGAGTTAATTAAACTTTCTTCTGAACGGACCAACAAAACAAAGTCAGGCACTTAACGCCGTTTATGGTACCGACACCATACATGGTATCGGTACCTAGGGTAGTGGTACCATAAAAGGTACCGGTACCATATGGTACCTCCACAGGCCCCGAACGCGGGGGTACCATATAAAGTACCGGTACCTTATATGGTATCACCACAGGCCCCGAACGTGCTGTGTTTCCATATACATGGTACCGGTACCACATACGTATGGTGCCGGTACCATATGGTACCACTACCCTAGGCACCGGTAATGGCACCGGCACCTTATATGGTGTCGGTACCATAAACGGCGTTAAGTGCCTGACTGTAAATGGACTGAATTAAATGTGACATACCGTTTGTTCTTCTGGCAACGAATGTAGTAGTGGAGATCCAAAACGTCGAACCCGTATTGACCGACGATCTGCGCTATTCGGTAGTTCCACTCCAGCACCTCTATTCTGAAACAACAGACCTACGGATCTATGTCGCTCCCTTCTACAGTACCGTATCTATCGGTTCATGTCTGTTCATATTTACAACATGGTTACAGAATTGTCTAGTCATTTTGTCTAAATTGTAAAGAAAGCTTCACGTACATGGGCCGGGGATTTACCCCTTTGGCCGACCATAGCCCTCCTCACTCTTTAGAAAGAATTTTTTTGGCGTGTTAAAGGCAAAAAACAGACGTTCTTTAGAGATTTGGGACATACATGGGCCGAAAAAATCTGGAGGGGTGTGGAGGTAGGCTTGGGGTACCGGAAAAGTCCAAAAGCGACAATTTTCTCGGTCCGGGAACGTGGTTGGGGGTATGGTCAGCCGATGGGAGGAGGTCAGCCCCTTACCCATGGAAAACAGCGCTTCTTAGCTGACTTGAGCTCAAATTAGCGATTTTGAGTGCCCAACCCCCCTAGAATTTGGGCTCAGACCTCCAAACCCATTCCGTTTCGGCGGATGACCTTTTACATGTAAGGCAGTGGGTGGGTGAGGGAGAGATAAAAGGTTACCGGTAGTCCTGGTCGTCGTTTTCGGGCAGGAGACTTCTGGAGTCTATTTTGGAGGCCACCGGCAGCGAACTGAGCCAGATAAACATGCTGGTCTTGGGCAGAACCTCACGCAGCCGCGAACAGAACGTGGTCATATTGTCGGCGAACTGCGACGGACCCTCGTCCTCGTACCTAAAACACTTTCTTTGACACCCAATCATTTATTTTGCACACTACAAATTTAGAACTGAACAAAATATAAGTCAGAGCGTCTGTTTGTATAGAAAGAACTGACCGTGTCAGGTCCCATAGCATAGAGTTCATTAGCACCAAATCGGGCGGTTCCTTTTTGAACTCCTGCAGAATCAGCTCCACCGATTCGTTGTAGCTGCTGAAATCTAGCTGTTTGGTAGAAAATTTCTGCTGAGAATTTAGCTAACCGGGTGACGAAGTAGTACTGGATGAGAATCTCGTCATCCTGATACTCTCTGACCTCCAGAAAGTCGTGTCCGTTGGTCAGTTCCGTTCGATAGACCAATCGTTCGTACTCGTTTAAAAAGTTGTTCTCCGCCTACAAATTTAAATTAAATGTGCGCCCTACCTACAGTACCTACCACGTTCAAAACATACAAGTAAATGGGGGTTCTGGCGGTATGCCTTCCTCCCCACACCAGGCCGTCAGGCGCTCTCTTAGTACCTGGCACCCAACAGCATGGCTGGGCAGTGAAAGAATGGATAAACGTCCGAGATGATGCCATCAGGGGGTTGCCAAATGGACCACGAGTCTGATCTTAAGCCTACGCGCCCCCGCGCATCGCATCTTGTCTAGTAGTCGACACAAGCCCAACCCAGGGCAATCGAAAGTCAGCAATGGCAAATAGATAAATGGCAACCAAACCTTAGCTGTCTTGCACACACCGACAGCAAAAGGGAGGGTTGTTGTTAAGGAGGCTGCCGGAACTTATAAGTTCTACTCATACCTAGTCGAAAGGGCAAAAAGTTACAACAACAAGAACAGACGAGGCATACCTTGGCCTTGAGTTCAGTCTTATCGTTGCGCAGCAGTCGCGTGTCATCCTGCACCAGCAGAACGAGATCCTTGTAGACGCCGCGCTGGATAGAATCGCCGATTACCACTATGAACTTGTTGCGGAGGAAACGACGGGTCTCGTAGGTGGAGAAGACGAATGGTTCCATAGGTCCCGGCAAGCCCGGACCGTCAGAACTAGAGGCCGCCGCCATGGTGCCTATTGAGATGAGCAACTGTTAGGTGAATGACCTTCTTTTCTAAAGCCAGCTGCGAACAGTTACAGTCTCATCGGCAAAGCTCCGGTCTATTCAAATTTTTAAGCGCGTGTAACAATCGGCACTTAACGCCGTTTATGGCACCGGTACCAATGCGAAAGGAAAGAAACAGGAAGAGACACAAGGTCCGGCAGTCTCCTTAACAAACAAAGGCCCCTGCTACAAAGGCTAAAAGCACTGCGTAAACACGATCAGATCGCATAGAGACCAATTAATATAAGACCCGAAAATACAGGTACAAGTACTACACATACTATAATGTACTAAAGGTTCTAATATTTTTGGGTGTGCATTTAACCTTTGCAGTTGCTACTCCAATTTCATTAAACGCAAACTACATTGGACAGTTGCAGGTGTTGGTTACATTGTTTTTTTATCAATCCAACCAGATTTCTACTAAACACGTTTCATACAGGGTAGCAAAAAAGCAGGAAATTACAGTGCGTGGCGTACGCAAAGAGATTATTCAAAAACAAACAACCAATTCGGTTTCAATTTCAAGTGCAATTCAACAGTAACAACAAAGAGCAATTTAGATTCGGCTCAGGCATAAGTAAATAGCAGTCAGACAGAGTGGCTACTGGTTTTGTCCGAAGCTTCGTCTGACTTCTGTTTCTCTAAGGCGTCGGCCACCTCTCCCAGGTCCTTGAAGGTGCTGTTGTAGAACTCGGGTGCGCCTTCATGACTGAAGTGCTTCAGGTCTAGCTTGGCGTCAGCGCAAGGTCTGCAAATACAAATAACCCTACAGTATATACAGTCCCGCTCTCAAACAGCTCGACCAACTGCTAGAATTGGACGAAAATTGGGCCAACAACCAGGCATTCTTTGCAGGCGATTGTTGGCCCTGTTTATGGGGTGCCGGCTGGGCGTTAATTGCTGTTGGTGTGTAGGCCGATCTGACCGTTGGCCGCTACTTGGTCTTATTGGTCCCTACTCTTTTAGGCTCTGTCACCTATGTGGTTCGCGTTGAGGGCACGCAATTGATTGCATTGCATTCAAGCACTGACCGGCGGCCGTTTGCCTAAAAAATTGCGCGCACTGCTTTCTAACCACTGACCGGCGGCCGGTTTACCTAATAAAATTGCGCGCACTGCTTTCTAATCACTGACCGGCTGCCGGTTTACCTAAAAAATTGCGCGCACTGCTTTCTAAGCACTGACCGGCGGGCGGTTATTTGTGAAAGGCGAATGAATTTTTGCGCTCGGAGTGGCAGCCGACTACCAACGACGAACTGATCGCTGGTACTGAACATTTTTGGAAGGAAAAATGCCCTACTATGTCATAAAACGTGCTTAAATTTGTGTGAAAGTTTTGCTAAATTGTAACAGCCGCGCGCAATGCCCCAACGGCCGGCGGTCTGTTGGCGGCGGTGTTGTCGTTTTGTTGTTGGTGTTGGTCATTTGTGGGTCCTGTTGGTGACCCAGCGCGCCTGTTGGCTTTGTTGGCGATATTTGCCAATATTGGCTGTTGGTCGAGCTGTTTGAGAGCGGGACTGTACAGTCAGGCATTTAACCCCGTTTATGGTACTGGCACCGGTACCGCTACTTAGGGTAGTGGCACCATATATGGCATACATGTAACAGGTCATCCGCCGATGGGGAGGGGGGTTGGGGGGTCTGGCGCCGGCCGGCGGGCGGGTCTGAGCCAAAATTTTGGGAGGGGGGTCGGGCACTAAAAAACGCTCAAAAATCGAAAAAAATGCAATTTTTTGGCTAAAAATCGAAAAAATCGCTAATTTGGGCTGAAATACAGCTAAAAACTGCTGTTTTGCAGGCGATTTTTGTGTCTGAAATTGTAAAAAATTGTAAAAATTTGCTAAAAAATGTACTTGCCAGAAAAATCGGAGGGGAGGGGGGTCGGCGAAATCGTCTCGTCCGGGGGGATAAATCTGGCCTAAGTCGGGTGGGGGGGGGCAGACCCCCTGTTACATGCATGATATATGGCACCCCTACCTTCGCATTGGTACCGGTAGCATCTGTGGTGCGTACTACAGGCCATTCCAAGTTTAGAAATTTTAGTGCAATTCTTGTGATTAATATCCGGTACCCCAATATCCCGATCCGGCACCAGATCCGATATTAGCGATATCCAACCCGGATCGGATCCGGACATCCATGTAACAGGGGGTCTGGCCCCAACCCGACTTAGGCCAGACCCCGACCCCAGAGACAATTCTTCCTCCGATTTTGCTGGCAAGTAATTTTTTAGCACATTTCTATTTCTTGCAATTTCAGACATAAAAATTGCCAAAATCGCCTGTAAAACAGCACTTTTTAGCTGTATTTGACCCCAAATTACCGATTTTTGATGACTTTTTAGCCGAAATTTTTAGGCCCAAGCCCCTCCTTAGAATTTGGGCTCAGACCCCCAGCCGGCGCCAAACCCTCCAACCCGCCTCCCACTTCAGGAAGCTGTTCCGTTTTCTGTTTGCCTGCAGGTCCTTTGTCGTTATCCTATGGTCCGGCTGTCACGCGGTGTAGCAGGTGATGCTTAGCAACAAAGTCCTTTATGCCAAGGCAGTAACGGACCATCAACCGCGCCAGTATACAACTAAAGACTGGCCACAACACACGCACTCTGAGAGCACAGACTAGAGTCAGCCGCAAGGCAGGTGCGCAGGGAGAGAAAGTGATTGTGTTCAACACTGCCTTGCGTCTGGCTCCATTACTACACAGAGCTACAGACTAGGGCGCGGCAAACTGGCATGGCAGGCCGAGCCCGATCGATAATCTAGCCTAGACAACCAACACACAAGACGGCATGTACGTACCACAGCAGCATGTACGTACAAGCGATCACATATCAACACCCTTTTCTTCTTAAAGGCCGTCTTCTGCTAGTTGTAGTCCCAGTCCCCATAGCGGTCCACCCGTCTTCGTTCTCTGAGAGGGTAGCGGCGCTCTGCTGGCTGCTGTCCGGTCTCTAGCTCGATCACTTCTGAGCTCGCTGGGGAATCTGGCACGCGCTGCATGTTCCTGGCGTTCCACAGTTGACCATCTGACAGTTTGTAGTTGAATCTGCCCAGGACTGCCGTCACTGTGTAGCATTTGCGGGACCAAGGCGACTGTCCTTTGGGAGTGTGGCTCCTCTTGACACGAACGCGTTGTCCTTTGCGGTACATCTGCTGCCAGGCTGGCGTCTTTTTGTCTCCTTTTCCGCCGCTCCTATTCGATTTTGCGTTGTTAGCAACATTTTTGTTGGCGTTTTCCGGAGACTCCTTCCCTTTCTCTTTTGTGGGGCGTGACTGGCGGCAAACTTCAAAAGCAAGCCGCGGCTGTCGTTTGAACATCTTCTCAGCAGGGCTCTGCTGCTCACCTTCCTGGGCTGCGGCTCGGTAGTGGCACAGAGTCTGAGTCAGTCCTTCCTCCCACTCCTGAGTCTTGGCGAAGGTCTGAATGTGATGTTTTAGGTACCGGTTGAACACCTCCACAAATGCATTCTGCTGTGGTGTGTAGACTGGAGCTTTCTGGTGGAAGATGTCCCTCTCCTGCAGAAATTCTTCAAACTCCAGGCTGACAAACTGTGGTCCATTATCCGTGAGAATCCTGGCAGGGTTGCCATATCGAGCAAAAACCTGCTTCAACCACTGAATGATTCTTTTAGATGACGTGTCCGATCCGATCCGATCCGATCTGGCGGGGGGGCCGTACGATGTACAGCCCTACGATCAGACCTGCACGGTCCATTTCGTTACCCCTGATATCGTCATCTCGGACGTTTGCCCTTCTTTCACTGCCAAGCCACTCAAGCCATGCTGTTGGGCGCCAGGTACTAAGAGAGTGCCTGGCGTGGTGACGTCATGGTGCTGACAGCTCCCAACGGCCGCCCGGCCGCAGGCACTAAACCGGTATTGGCCTTATTGCTGGTCTCTCAGACAGCTCCTGACGTCGTTGATCTTCCCTCCAACGCGGCATGCTTTTTGGAGCGGCTTTCGGTGCAACGGCAGATCCAGTTGGTTCCCATTTTACCTACTCACTGTAACCAGTTTTCGGTGGCCTGGGTGGAGCGTTGTGCCGACGACCAACTCTTTGCAGCAAGAAACTTGCCGCGCCGAGAGGATGAACCACTACAACCGCTAGGGATGCAGGGGCCGCCCTGACTCAGAGGCAGCAAGCTACCCACTGAGCCAACG
>JASANB010002401.1:0-12558 GCA_030248155.1 Sabatieria punctata | reverse complement strand
ATCGGAATACACTCATGCAATTTGAGAATATTTCATGTTGGCTAGCCCTACAATGCCCTACCATATGACAATGACACCCGTCATGGTACCCCTAACCCACCTGGTTTGTCGAAATCATGCTTTCCAGCTGAAAATTTATAATATTCTTAATATACAAATATACAAAAATATGCAATATTCAAATCTTGTTTGTATATGTATTTGGGTTTGGGTATATATACATATACATATACAAACTACTGTGCATTTGCATATATACATATACATATACATATACAAACGAAGTAGGCATATATGTGCCCATGTTAACTGCTAGAACGGTTACCACAAACTCTACTTCGAGCGTCTGTACAAACAGTGCTTTCTCCCTCAACTGACTTATTCCATCGAAGGCTAATACCCAAACGCTAGCTATAGTTGAGGCAGGATTCATTCAAATCGGTTGAGATTTGCGGTTGCTACAGCAAAAACTCTGCTGGGTTGTTTTTTTTTGACACACCCTGTATTTAGGAGCCAGTTTTTCTAGGAATCGACTTTTGCTCCTTAACCTCTGGACAAATCTCAACTTTTTGTCTCCAATTCGGCTAAAATTTTGCATTTTGGTTTAATTTGACCCAAAAAACTATTTATCACTGTTCCGGTCATTTTTTAAGAGGGTCACTTTTTCGACCCAACCTCAGCTTTCGGCTTATAACTCTGGAACGAATCAACGTAGAAACTTGCGGATTTCATTCTTTGAATCAGCAGAGCGTTCTCTTTCAAACGATAACATACTTGACCAAATTTCTGACAAGAAGTTTTTCGAATCCCTTCCGGGCCCGGCTTAACCCCCCTACAACTCCAAGTCCGGACTTTGTTTTTCATGGAAATGTAGCACTCTCTATTCACTTTCAAACGCACAGAAAATTGAGAAAAAAGAGGGCGCAAATTTGGCCTTGAAAGTTGACAATCGATGAAATTTTGTATAAATTTGCCTTTCAGCAGTCATACACTGCAAGGGGGCCATCCATAGACCACGTCATTCCAAAATCCCGATTTTTCGGACTCCCCTCCCACAAAATCGCCTTGCGTCGTTTCTGGGGACCCCCTCCCCCTAGGCGATGTCGTTTTCCGTTTCCGATAAAAGTGCACTACATGCAGTACTGTCATTTCTTCTTGTTGCCATACTGTACAATGAATTGAATAGATCCCTTCGGCCACTCTGGGAAACTTTTCTCGGAAGCCTAAAAATTCCGAAAAAAGCGACGTCATTGTTTGCTACCCCCTCCCCCTCCTGGTACAGAAGCCTCGCGTCAGAAACTATTAAGCAAGTCCAGAATTGTGCAATGTATGTATGCAAGCGGTATTGTGTAATATGTATGACAGAAGTTTTGGACATCGGTCCTCAATTGACCATGTTCTGCTCATTGCAGTGTATCCCTGCTGAAATGCAAATTTATATAAAATTTCACATATTTTAAACTTTCAAAGCCCAAAAACTCAATATGTGCCTCCTTTCTCTCGATTTTTTGTGCGTTCGAAAGTGAATAGGTAGCGCTACATTTCCATGAAATAAAAAGTCCGGACTCGGAGTTGTAGGGGGGGGGGTGAAATCGGGGTAGGAAGGGATTCGAAAAAACTTTTTGTCAGAAATGTGGTCGAGCAGGCTATTGTTTGAAAGGCAACGCTCTTCTGATTCTAAATATGCAAGCCCCAAGTTTGTACGCTGATTCGTTTCCGAGTTATGAGCTGAAAGCTGAGGTTGGGTCCAAAAAGTTACGCTCTCAAAAATGGCCGGGAAGATGATAAAAAGTCTTTTAGGTCAAATTTAACCAAAATACAAAATTTAGGCAAATTGGAGACATAAGCCGAGACTTGTCTGGGAAGTGTCGATACTTAGAAAAACCGGCTCTTAATAAAAGAATAATATACGGAGGGGAATTTTGTAGTCTTTAGGTAAGTTATTCCAGCAGCTGGTTTCGTTGATCACTGGTTTCACTGTCAGTTCTCGGTGTGCGGTATTGGTTATGTTTATGAAGACGTTGTGTTGTCCAAAGATGGGACTGGCCAAAGCACACAACAACAACAGCGACGATACGGTAGTTTCCATGGCGCGACTTGAAATTCGTACAGGGTGTCTAAAATGGAAACATTTTTGCAACCAAATCTTGGGAAAATTTGCTGATATTTTGACACATGTACGTATACGCTATTTAGGGCCTCCAAAAACCACCCATATTTCCATCACCCCAAGGTTCCGGAACCTTTATCTAGGTTTCTTCAACTGTGGATAGAGCTTTAGAGCGAAAAGAGTTTGCATTGGGAGCCTTCTTTGATATGGAAGGAGCTTTATACCAGTGTTGTTCCCAGTAAACTTACTGTGTAAATGTTACTCGGTACTTAGTTATTTTGAATTAAAGTAAGTACTTTTACTTACCGGTAAAAATTTTTCTTAATTTTACTTAGTGAATACCGAGTTTCAATTTTGAATTACTCAATTAGAAAAAAATTCGGTAAACTCGGTCCTCGGTAATTTACTGAGTTGTTTACTGAGTAAAAGCTTCTGCAATAGGTAGCTCACCGCACCTGTGCAAGAAATATACGGTTTTTCTCTCGCTAATAGATCTGCTAACGAAGAAAACACACATTTTTTGCCAATTTTTTGCAATTTTCACTGCTTGTTGTATAACCTAAGCTTTCTTTGCGCAGCAGAATTGCAAACAGACTATCAGGCGCGAAGACTATAGAAGTACGTAGAAACTATATCTATAGCTATATTTTAATTAATCTGATAAACTGTGCGGAAATGGCGAAAATTAGAACAACTCTTCATCTTCCATGCATGCCAATTAGCACAATAAATAATGTGAAATAACACAAAACATGATTAAAATCTGAAATGTCGAGCTACATTATCTTAAACTCATCAATCAGCACTAAAAAAGGATTCAAGTGGCTAAAAGCTTTATCAGGTAAACATTTTCAGATAAATTGTATAATTCCGAATTTTGAAGGTTTTACCGAGTTTACTGAATTGTTTACTGAGTACTTCCGGGTTTTCTTTGAGAAACCCAGTACTTACTGAATTTCAAAAAATCTCGATTTACTTACTGAATACTTACCGAGTTTTAGAAATTTGAGCTAGGCACAACACTGCTTTCTACAATGCATCTTTTGCTTCCTTTGAGCGGGCACTGAGGAGGAGAGGCGTGGATGATATCCTTATCTATTGGATACAGGCCATGCTTAAACTCCGTACTGTGACCGCTCATATGGGGCAATGTAGTAGATTCATCAATACGCGCAGGGAATGTCCACAGTGAGGGGCCTTAACTCCCCTACTTTGGATACTCCTTGTAGATAGCCTATTGGTCTTCATTCAACGCCCTAGCCTATGCGAATGATGGGGTAGTTCTCATAGAAGGAAAATACACTGTATGTGGCATGTAACAGGTCATCCGCCGATGGGGGGGAGCGGGGTTGGGGGGCTGTCTGGCGCCGGCCGGGGGGCTGAGCCAAAATTTTGGGAGGGGGGGTAGGGCACTAAAAAACGCTCAAAAATCGATAAAAATGCAATTTTCTGGCTAAAAATGGCCAGAAATCGCTAATTTGGGCTGAAATACAGCTAAAAGGTGCTGTTTTGCAGGCGATTTTGGCAATTTTTGTGTCTGAAATTGTAAAAAATTGCAAAAATTTGCTCAAAAACTTACTTGCCAGAAAAATCGGAGGGGGTCGGCGAAATCGTCTGGTGGGAGGTGTCCCCATCCGGGGGGGTCTGGCCTAAGTCGGGTGGGGGGCAGACCCCCCTGTTATATGTATGGTATGTGACCTCATGCAGAGGGAGCTTAGAATTGTCCAAGGATGGTGTGAAGAAGAAGGTCTGGCAGTACAGCCGGACAAGTTAGAGCTGATCGTATTCACAAGGAGATGGCCGCTAACTAGGCTTAAACTCCCTAAGCTCTATGGGAAACGACTTCAGTTAGTCAAGAGAGTTAAATATTTGGGGGTCGTTTTAGACTCACAATTAGATTGGGCAGCCCATCTTGAGACCAAATGCTCTAAACTAGGGCAGCTTTCTGCCAGGCCAAAAGAGCTATTGGCAACAACTGGGGACTGTCACCCAAGAGGGTCAGGTATTAAGCAGGCATTAGACCCATGATAGCTTTTGCTGCTGTAGTGTGGTGGAAAGGGACGAACATGGAATGCGCCAAAACACAGCTAGGCGGTGTACAACGACTAGCAGTGGCATATGCAGGGGGGTGTAGGGTGGGTACACCCCCCTTTGCGGTGGAGGTAGGAAGAGAAAGTCTGTCAAATATAAGCGAAAATATTGGATTATGTACCAAAACTGTCTGTTTTGTGCTCAGAATGACTTTTAAATGCGTTTTTGAAGGCTAAATTTTCTCGCCCTGGTCGGGCAGAAGCCCAACCAGGCCACTTTAAACTACTAAAACTTGTAATTTCTATTAATTTTGAGCCTGAAATGTGTTTTAAACGCGTTTTTGAAGGAAATTTTGCTAAATTTTCTTACCCTGGTTGGGCAGCAGCGGCCCAACCAGGCACTTTCAAAATTTTACACCCCCCTTTCCGAAATCCTGGATACGCCACTGACGACTAGTGTTGATCCTCCGCTTGATCTGCTCAGTTTGTTGTATGTTCGGACAGTAAAATTTACTTACTTACTTATGTACTTACTTGCTTAGCGTGTTTATGCATAACAGGGGCTCTAAAAACAACACCTACAGCAGCAATGGAAGTTCTGATGTGTCTTGCATCGCTACACACTTGGATTCAAGTGGAAGCGATGGCGACCTGCTACAGACTCAAAAGTATTAATCAGTGGCACAGGGTAGGTCGCGGTCACTGTTAGGGTTCCGACGATATATCGATATCGATATCGAAAAGTCGATATATCGACCCTTTTTGCAATATCGATATCGATATCGATATCGCGATATTTCGCATCGATAATTTCGATATTTTTGTGTGCGGAAAAGTATGAAAAACAGAACTGACACCAAGTTTATTTCTCTGGAACAGCAAAAAACCAGCTTTTCTTGGACAACTAAAAATCGATGGTACAGTCAAAACCTAACAGTGGCATGATAGCCCTTAGAAACATCCATTTCTCGGCATTCTCAGCTTTCAGACAGCAACGCTTAGGTTCATAACGTCTGCCTGCAGGAACACTGAAGAGCTGCTCTATCCGCAGACTTGAAGCAGGAGGGCAGAAGCAGACATGGGCTAGCATTTTGGCTGAGGGCAGGCAAATTTTCAAATCCTGAGGGGGTACCGCCGCCACTGATGGGTGGTTGAAAGGATCGTAAGGAAAAAAGTAGGATTTTTACTAAAGTCAAGCTTTTTAGCTTATTTATCATTAAATTAAAATACTCTATTCTGTCTGAGCTCTTTTATGCCTAATGAGGGTGGGGCATCGGCCTGAGAGGTCAACCGTTTCATTGAAGGGCTTCAGAAGGGCCACTACCTATTCTGCGATTTCCTACTTAATTGATATCAGATCGCTGATTGCATCAGTGTTTGACTGATAAGCAGTGAGAGCAGTTTGCTCTTTTAAATTTTCACATTTTCTTGCATAAACTATAAATATCGATATCGATATCGATCGATATTGAGCTGAAAATATCGATATCGATATCGATATCGAATATCGACAAGTTTTGATATCGTTGGAACACTAGTCACTGTAGTGTTTGGGCACAATTGCGCGATTGTACCAACTCCCAAGTAACCAATAACTAATTATCTGTTTGATAAGAAATATCAGGTCAGCTTCCCGAGTAGGGAGGTCCCTCTACTGTTATATGGATGGTTCCAGGTAAACAGGTTTAGAGAATTCGGGAGCAGGCGTATTTATACAGAGACTAGGGGTAGAGGATTCCTTTCCCCTGGGAAAATATGCAATGGTTTTCCAGACGGAGGTCTGTACTATATTGAACTCCTGGATTAGTTAACTGTCTGGAGCAGAACGTCTGTATTTGTTGAGATAGTCAAGCAGCTTTAAAAGCATTAGTATCTCCACGCATCAGCTCTACGTTGGTTGCAGAGTGTGTCAGGACTGGCGCTTCGGAAGAAGCTACTGTAGCGTTGCTAGTTTATGGCGTTCATTCATAACCAACTGTGTGGTGTTATCTTAGTGGTACGTAGTGCCTGCTTATCTAGTGTTTGTATATGCGGCCTGTCTGCCCTGTCTGGGTCAGTGTAGTTGCCTAGCTGCTCCGTTTCAGAATCAATTCCGGTGGTCAAGAATACCCATTCAGAAAGTTTCAGCCAAATCCGTCAGTCTGCCTATGTTTCTGACCCTATTTTGTGAAATTTTAAAAAGACGCCTATCCCACACCAAATACACAGTCGCCGAACATGGGGCTACCATATATGGATATATGGTATCACTAGCCTACGCACCATATATGGTGTCAGTTCGGTACGATAAACGGCGTTAAGTGCCTGAGTGTTTAAGCTAGAGTAGTGTGAGCCAATTATAGTGCATTCGGTTCGGTGTTGTGAGAGACACGAGCATATAAGAAGGAAGGACAGTGTCTGACGATATGCTGCTTGAAGCAGCACATACGTTTCGAGAGAAGCTTGAAAAACATGATGATATTCTGAATCAGCCAAGAAAAGTGCACCAAATAGATACCATGTTTTGCCCAGATTTAAAAGATAACTTATTGTCTGAGCACCACGGCATAAAAACTACATTAGTAGCTCAGGAGCAGTCAGATTGAAGAACAGATGCCATTTTCGCAATCAGCGGCAAAAACAGCATTAGGTGATATAATTGTAACGGCTCAGTACCATACATGCGACTGAATTAAGCCACCTTTCAAACCAGCATGCTATAACAAGTGCAGCCGTTTTCTTCCCAAATTATAAAAATGCCTGTATCTTCAAAATTAGGCAACATAGAGCGATAATTTTGTTATTTTGAGAATCAGCAGCAAAAACTACGTACATAAGAAAAACTGCTTTGTCTGCGGTTTATGGTCATTGTAGTACTGTTATTTTACTATAGTATAGTAAAACAAAAACTAGTAATACTAGTGGTATTTTACTAGTAGTAAAATAATAGTAAAAAGTAAAACTATGAGCCATTTTTTATAAAAACCAGATGGGTGGTGGAACATGAAACTTTCTGACCTATACTTTTTATGTCATGATTCGATAGGTCTTCAGTAGAAAACACCACCACTGCGGTATTTTTGCTCTCCGATACCCCTTGCGGTATTTACGGCCAAAAACGTGATTTTGGACATTTTGAACCTGTGGAATAGCGTACCTGAACCGATTGAGCTCATATTTTCAGCGTAGATTATGCTTACCATGCCAACTATTCGTGCAAAGTTTGGAGCCGATTGATTCATGCTCACATGAATAGCGTCGATTTCAAGGGGTATTTTAAAAAGTCGAAAAAATATTTTTTGGCTCAGTTTTTTTTGGATTTTGCCATACTTTCAGGGGAGCTAGAGCTGGTCGTTGGCTACTACATGCCGGCTTTTTCACTTTTTCTGGACTCGGCCCCGTTTTTGAGTTAATCATGTTTAAATTTTCCAAAAAAAATTTGTGGTATCTTTTAAGAGTCATGCACAGTTCTGGCGTGCCTGAAGTTAGAGCGACCAGTAGTAGAACGTTAGACGTAGAGTGTGATGGGCTATCCAACCATGTAAACGAAATCGATTTATGAGCTCGCATACCAGAATGACGGCACTCTAAACCCAGCGATAGGGATCAAAATCTGTAAGAAAAACTGGTTGTAAATTGTGTCATTTTCGACCGAAAGTTTGGAGTGCCGCCATTCTGGTGTGCGAGCTCATAAATCGATTTCGTTTACATGGTTGGATAGCCCATCACACTCTACGTCTAACGTTCTACTACTGGTCGCTCTAACTTCAGGCACGCCAGAACTGTGCATGACGCTAAAAGATACCGCAAATGTTTTTTTGGAAAATTAAAACATGAATAACTCAAAAACGGGGCCGAGTCCAGAAAAAGTGAAAACACCGGTAAGTAGCCAACAACCAGCTCTATCTCTCCTGAAAGTATGGGCAAAATCCTGAACTGGGCCAAAACATATTTTTTCGACTTTTTTAAATACCCCTTAAATTCGACGATATTCATGTGAGCATGAATCAATCGGCTGGAAACTTTGCTCGAATAGTTGGCATGGTAAGCATAATCTACACTGAAAATATGAGCCAGATCGGTTCAAGTATGCGATTCCACGGGTTCAAAATGTTCAAAATGTCCAAAATCACGTTTTTGGCCATAAATACCGCAAGGGGTATCGGATAGCCAAAATACCGCAGTGGTAGTGTTTTCTACTGAAAACCTATGGATTCGTCACATAAAAAGCATAGGTCAGAAAATTTCATGTTCCGCCCTTTTAAGTGAACCCTTATAAGGTTTTTATAGAAAATGGCTCTTAAAGTAGCATCAAACCGCCATAAAACACAAAAGTGAGACCATTTTCGGAATCGCAAGACTCTCTGCTATCGTTTGATGCCTGAATCTAACTGATTTGACCAAACAACCCAGCGACAGGCGCCAAAATCTGTAAAAAAACTGGTCGTAAATTGTGTCATTTTCGTCCGAAAGTTTGGAGTGCCGCCATTCTGGTGTGCGAGCTCAGAAATCGATTTCGTGTATATGGTTGGATAGCCCATCACATTCTACGTCTAACCCTCTACTACTGGTCGCTGGTCGCTCTAACTTCAGGCACGCCAGAAGTGTGCATGACTCTTAAAAGATACCGCAAATTTTTTTCAGAAAATTAAAACATGAATAACTCAAAAACGGGGCCGAGTCCAGAAAAAGTGAAAACGCCGGCGTGTAGCCAACGACCAGCTCTATCTCCTCTGAAAGTATGGGCAAAATCCTGAACTGGGCCAAAAATATTTTTTTTGACTTTTTGTAATACACCATAAAATCGACACTATTCATGTGAGCATGAATCAATCGGCTCCAAACTTTGCATGAATAGTTGGCATGGTAAGCATAATCCACGCTGAAAATATGAGCCCAATCGGTTCAGGTACGCTATTCCATGGGTTCAAAATGTCCAAAATCACGTTTTGGCCATAAATACCGCAAGGGGTATCGGAGAGCAAAAATACCGCAGTGCTGGTGTTTTCTACTGAAGACCTATCGATTCATCACATAAAAGGTATAGGTCACAAAATTTCATGTTCTGCCCTAATAACAGGACCGATCTGGTTTATATAAAAAATGGCTCTTATGAGTCAATAGTAAACTAAAAATATAATTAAGAGTCGTTCTCTGGTCAGATCGCGTTTTGGTCCTTTGCCCTATTCAGACCCAAAATTGAAACTTTGAGCTAGAGAGCTGTAAGTTGGTACACTAATAGATACTTATGAGTTATCTTTCAGCTGCAAAGGATTAATGGATCTGACGCTCCTGTCCTGAGATATAGTCTTCCGAAAATCGGTCTGCTTAACTATGGGACCAAAATTTCAAACTCGAATTTCTCGCTTCACACTCGGAATTCGGACCTAAAAATTGGGGGTTTTAGAGTACTTTTAGACTGCTTTAAGAAACTTTCGTCAAATTTTCGTTTTCAGAAAAAAATTTTTTTTTCGCCCCCTTTGCGCCCCCCTAGCTCGTCTGGAACCCCCCCTACCCAGTTTTTTTTATTTCAGAAAAATGTTGCGCTATCAATTACCTACCGTTTGGTGTGAAGCATTGTTTGCTCAGACCCGAAAAACGTGAGAAAATTGAGATCAAACATGTTCCGGTCGCAAAATTTTCGCACTTTTCTCAGGTCAAATATTTCCAAGTCCGGTTTTCCACCTACTAGTACGAATTCGGACTTAAAAATTGGGGGTTTTAGAGTATTTTTGGACTGCTTTAAGAAATTTTTGTCAAATTTTCGTTTTCAAAAAAAAAGAAATTTTTTTTCGCCCCTTTTGCGCCCCCCTAGCTCGTCTGGAACCCCCCAACCCAGTTTTTTTTTTATTTCAGAAAAATGTTGCGCTATCAATTACCTACCGTTTGGTGTGAAGCATTGTTTGCTCAGACCCGAAAAACGTGAGAAAATTGAGGTCAAACATGTCCCGGTCGCAAAATTTTCGCACTTTTCTCAGGTCAAATATTTCCAAGTCCGGTTTTCCACCTACTATAGTGCGTTCAAAAAAAGAGCGAGCTGGCGGTTTTTTGCGAATAACTTTTTATGGAGCCATCGGAGCGACTTGGGCCTCATAACCAAAGTTGTAGAGCAGGTCGAGCTCCGGTCTGGGGTAAACCCTAATCTGCGCTACGTTCACTCTGAACACTAATTTGCGCTACGTGAAAAAATGAGCTTTTTTCCTAATCGCGATGAAGATGAGCTGACTTCAGAATTCGATTCTAGAGTCCTTGGGGAGTTCAATGATGCTTTCGTGACGTTTCCAGGTCAAACCGTTCCGGAGATATGGCCGGTCAAAGTTTGCAAAAATCGCGAAAAATGGCGTTTTTTCGAAAATTTCACTAATTTGGGGCGGAAATATAGACAGGCCGATGGATTTGGTTGAAACTTCCTGAAGAGGGTATTCAGGACCGCTGGAATCGATTTTGACACTTCCGGACCCTGAAAATTTGACCCTGATACCGTAATATGGCTCCCAAGATTAGCGATCGACCGGAATTCCGGTTCCGGTTCCGGCCGGAACTGGCGGTTCCGGTTCCGGTCCGGTTCCGGTGAAAAAGGGTACCGGAACCGGAACTTTTTCATTCACTATTTTCGATGGATATTCAGTTACATCAAGTATTATTGCGTCTGTTTAATAAAGTGCACAGCTCAGTGGGGGCAGTAGAATTTGCATGAATGGGGAGAAATTATGCAGTTTTCCATGTTATGCATCATTAGAAGTGCCTCTAAAGACAATTTTCGGTGAAATTATGCAGTTACAGGCAGTGTTCAGAGCTGTATTGTCGTTTTCGAACAGGTTTCTCAACTGACTTAAGGTGCAAAAGTGGAAAATTTGTTGTAAGCATCTGTACTAGCATGCTGGACCCATTTAAGACGATTTTCAAAAAAAAAAATTTTTTTTAATTTTTTAAAAAAAAGCAAAAATTTTTGGCCTTCAAAAAATTTAACAACTGTGCCTTTAAGGCAGCTAAAAACATCTCTGAAGGTGACAGATCAAAGCTGAAACCTGAAAATGTTGAAAAGCTTCTCTTTCTGAAGTACAATTTGCGTGCTCTTGACTACTGTTATTGAAAAGTCTGTATTCTGTTGTTGATTTGAACTTCTGCTGATGTTTATAACAGGAATTTGTACACGGCGTGCCTATAAATACGTTTCTATAAATTTTGGACCAAATATTGAAAAAGTTCCGGTTCCGGTTCCGGCCGGAACTGGGTGGTTCCGGTTCCGGTTCCGGCGAAAATTTTGGTTCCGGTCGATCGCTACCCAAGATGAATACCTCAGACATGCCATATTCTGCAAGAGTTCTTTGTGAATAACTTTTTTGGGAGGCCTCGGAGCGACTTGGGCCTCAGAACCAAAGTTGTAGAGAAGGTTGAGCTCCGGTCTGGGGTAAATCCTAATCTGCGCTACGTTCACTCTGAACACTAATTTGCGCTACGTGAAAAAATGAGCTTTTTTCCTAATCGCGATGAAAATGAATTGACTTCAGAATTCGATTCTAGAGTCTTTGGGGAGTTCAATGATGCTTTCGTGACGTTTCCAGGTCAAACCGTTCCGGAGATATGGCCGGTCAAAGTTTGCAAAAATCGCGAAAAATGGCGTTTTTTCGAAAATTTCACTAATTTGGGGCGGAAATATAGACATACAGATGGATTTGGTTGAAACTTCCTGAAGAGGGTATTCAGGACCGCTGGAATCGATTTTGACACTTTCGGACCCTGAAAATTTGACCCTGATACCGTAATAAAAAAGATAAAAACTCTTGCAGAATGGCATGTCTGTGGAATTTGTCTTGGGACCCGTATTACGGTATCAGGGTCAAATTTTCAGGGTCCGGAAGTGTCAAAATCGATTTCAGCGGTCCTGAATACCCTCTTCAGTTCAGGAAGTTTCAACCAAATCCATCTGTGTGTCTATATTTCCGCCCCAAATTAGTGAAATTTTCGAAAAAACGCCATTTTTCGCGATTTTTGCAAACTTTGACCGGCCATATCTCTGGAACACAGAGGCCACTAATTTGCCATCTACTACTAATCGCCGCAGTGCCCGCACTTGCCATTCCTGTCACGTTGATCTGATTAGCAGAACCACCACCTCGGACAGTTCTTTTTTCTTTGTGTCGGCAAAAATTTGGAACGCTTTACCACCTGACGCCCCTTTGTTGTCTTATAAGCAGTTTGATCGTTTTTTAAATAGTAATCAGTTCCTTTCTATTGTTATTCGACTTGGTTTTAACTGTCATCTCTAACATGTTCTGTTTTATGCTGGCACCTGTTTTTCGCTGCATAGTGAAGTAAGGTTTTAACATGCCAGTAAACTTTGACTTTTGACTTTGACTTGGAACAGTTTGACCTGGAAACGTCACGAAAGCATCATTGAACTCCCCAAAGCCTCTAGAATCGAATTCTGAAGTCAAT